>JAODAL010074312.1:0-14417 GCA_025379985.1 Phyllomedusa bahiana
TCGCTATATTGTACTCCGGTTTTATTATACTTTGGTATACTCATCTGAAATTTCAATTATTTGTAATCAACTCAATTTTTTGTATCCTATGTTTGTCAGGGTTTTTTTTTTCTGTTGTTCAATTTGTTTGCCCCCCTTTTGGACTTTGTTTATGTTTTTACTTCTTTAAAAAAACTCCAATAAAAACTTATTTTTTTGGGGGGGGGCGTGACCGGAATTTAAGCGAATGGCCCACCTAGCGAGCCCTGCGCCGGCGATCCTAAACAGCAGCCTACGCCCCAAAGGCCCAATGGGAAAAAAGAAGGACCCAGCCCCGCCTAATACCCCAGGAAGGCTCCGGCCCGGCCCGGGCGCCAGTCGGTGCGATCCTACCTCCTGCCGCCTCTCCGGGCGCGGCGCCTCCACCTGCCGCCGGCATCGCGGCCCGCCTCCTCACGACCCGCGCGCCCACAGCACGATCCTCCTCCCGCCTGCAGCGGCATCCCCGCCGAAGGGGACACACAGCTGGGGGCCCGGGAGTTGAAGCGCAGAGGAGCCGCGCCTCCTCCCCAGCACCCGAAACCCTCACCACGACGGCCATGGGGACTCAGGTACAGGGCCCTGCAGAGCCCCCCCCTCCTCCCCCCGCCAGCGGGGAGCACGGCAGGCCCCACCATCACCATGGCCCAGCACCAGCCCCCCACAGCTCGTGGGGGCCACCCCCCTCCCCCTGCTACAGAGCCGGCCCCTCCCCTGGGCCTTCTGGGGCATCTGACCTGAGGGCCCCCAAGCATATCCCACCTACTCTCCCATACTCAGGAGCTGGCACTGGGTATTCTCCGGGCAGGCCTCTCCTGACCTCCCTGCCCCACGCATCCCATCTCCCTGCCATCACATGGACATTTGTACAACAACGCCAACGGGGATGAGCGCGGGTGCTACCCTTCAGAGGTAGGGCACCTGCAGGGGGAAATTCCCTAAATCGGCGGGACATTACGCAAATACTACCCCGCGTGGAAATGCTTGAGGAGGACCATGATAACACCAAATACATCGCTAAAATCCACCCTTCATCTCCGCAAATTCTACGGTCAGGGAGCGGGCTCGACTGTGGAGGATTTAGACAACCCGGGGCCGCGGGGAACAACATTAGAGTTGGGGGGCCCCGGAGCCAAGGGGAGGAGGACTTGCAGCCATCCGGCCTATATTTAACCGCATTTTTGGGAGCTAATCCTCCCCCCCCACAAATTGACAGGGCCCACAGAGCGCTCCGCCCAAAAGGGGCCTCTCCCCCCCCCAGGGATTAATCTGCCTACATACCACTCGGTGAAAGAACAAAAAATGGAGAAAGAGGCCCCCGGGCCCCTAACACATCGACATCAGGGACTCCTAACAGTCTTCGCTGACCTCCCGGGGCATCTTGCAAAAGCGCCCCACCTTAACCGCTGCTGCTATCCTGAAGAAATCGTACCCTTTATAGGTGGCATTTTCCCTTTGCCCCCGGGCTCCTGAGGGTCGCTCAGCTTTCCCGGGGTTTTTTTGCTGACCTCCCCAAAAATTTTCGCAATACCCTGAAAATCCCTACCCAAGATGACAAATTGGGAACTGTCTGAAAACTCCCCCCTCCACCGCCACCAGTATGGGAGTCGGTTGTGACCGCAAGGGACCTCTCCGGGGGACCCTTCCTTCAGCCCAGAACCCCGACGCTCCCCCCCGCTGAATATGGGACTTTCATGCTGACTGGAGGGCCTTCAACTCCCCGTCCCCCCCTCCTCTCTGGAGCATTGCCCCCATCAGATTTTCATTATCCTTAAAACATTGAAGGCCCTAGGGAATTTTTTTTTCCCTTTGTACAAAGGGATAGACCGCTACGTACCTCACACATTTGGTTTCTTATCCTTGTTTTTTAGAGCTTTTGCCGTTCCCGGGATTCTCTCTCCCCTTCCCCCTTTTTTGGTTTGGGGGGGATTTTGAAAACCTTTTTTTCTACCCAGGGGGGGGGGGCCCACCTGCCGGCCTTCTTCTAGGAGACCTCAGGGGAGACCCCTTTACCCTCCGACCCCCATAACCGGCGCACTGCCCCAAAAGGGTTTTAAAAAGGGCGGGCGCCGGGGTCAGGGGGATATAATTCCTCTTCCTTGGGACTCCTCATTTTTTCCGGTTTTATTTTAGGTTTAAACCCGGGTTTTTTTCTTTGTCTTTGTTGTTTTGGGTCGGGTCTGGCCCCCCCCCCGTGTTTGTTGTCTCCCCTCCCCGCTCCCCACCACCCCACCTTTTCCCTATCTCTCTTCTTTTACATTTTGGCTCCTCAGGTCGTTTAGAAAACGTCTACTAACGGAGACGTTCCCCCTTTTTTTGGGCACCCCAAATCTAAAGGGTATCCCATCTACCCGGGGAAATGGTATTGTGCACTTTAAAAATTAAAGGAATTAACTTGACAAAAAAGCGTAGGTTTGGGCCCCCAAGGAAGTAGGTCCCTGCAGCCGACGTTGTTTTTTTACTGAAACCCCCCTTTGACCCAAAAGGGCTCATTCATTTTTTCTCGGCCCTATTACCCACCGCTTTTTTCTGCATTTAATGACGGAAGAGGGCGGGAGTGGCTAACAATAGCCAACACCTGTAGATTGCAGGTTGAGGCATCGCGGGCTGCCCCCCGGATGGGGCGGTCATATCCTTAAAGCTACCTAAGGGGGCAAACCGATTACTTTAGCAACGTTATCCCCCAAATTCTCTCGGGTCCCCTTCCAAATGGGGTCTTTTCTAAGCTAAAAATTTTTCCCCCTCTGCAGCCCTGCCCCTTTGGGGGGGGACTTTAACAAATTTTCTCGGAAGCCTGGAAAAAGTTTAGTATGGGTGGAAAAGACCCCAAATCCTACACTTCCAATTGTCCACACCCCTTTAGAAAGCTCTTTCGCTCCCAGGGGTCTTTTTTCGCCTATGGAGGATCAACCATCCTAAAGAAGGAGACCTTTTTTCTCCCACCCTCATCAAACCACCTAGGTTTGTTTACTTTTTCGAAATGTCCCAACATTAGGGCTCTACAGGGCTCCCACATTGACCCAAAACAGGTCGGGGAAAAGCCCCAGTCACGGCAATTTAAAATTTTTACAGCCCCAAAGCTCACGGCTAGTCATTGGAGGCTGAAGAAACACTCATAAAAAGGCAGCCTCAAAGGAAAAATTTGCGTAGTCGCTCACTCCTTTTTTTGATCAAAATGGGGTTCTGTCTCTGCACCATCCCCCTCGGGAAGCCCACAAAGCCTTTTAGAGGCAATTGCTTCCCCTTGGCACCAAGCTTAAAAGAATACCGCAGAAAGATCCCCCAGATTACCACCCCCCTAAAGGACGGGAACCAAAATGGCAATATGCCCTAGGGGTTTTAACTTTTTAGACGTATAGTCTCATTTCCCAAAAGCCCCTTAAGGGTTTTGCCCTGCAAGGTGGGAGAAAACTCCTTCTCTACTCGAAACAAAGGTTTATGAATAGGGGAAAAAACCCACACCTATTACAAACAACTAAAAAGCTCAATACAACTATGCCTCAAGCCTTAAGGGCAGGGGGGTACACTGAGGATGACCCAAAGTCCCTGCTGAAATCTTCCTTGGGTTTTTTCTCTGGGGTCTATGCGTGCCCTCGCCCCTCCCCCCATGGAAAAAGGGGCCCAAACTCTTTCCAAATTTTTAAAAAAAAATTTCCGCTGCCATCGGGTCACGGGGAGGGGGTGGGCTTCTTGTGCCCCCCTCAATTTGAAAATAGAGGAAGTCATTAAGGCCCTCCCTCCCCTTTAAACCCCAGGCCCGAGGAACCCTATCTTACTTAAAGTCTATTTAGAAATTTGACTCCGGGATAGTGCAACTCTATAACTCATTTTTGGGGGGAGCTTCCATCCCCCCCTCCCTTCACATTTTTGTAATAACTTTGATTACAAACCAGAGGGACCCGCGGCAGTGCAATTACCGCCCATTTCGTTTTTTTACTCGACCCCCGAAGATCAAAACCAAAATCCCGGGCCCAAAAGACTGAACCCCTGGGTCCCTCAGCTGAAACAGGACCAGGAGGATTTTCCTTTCGGGGAGGGGGGGGAAACACGAGGGCCGACTATTACCTATGGGTGCTGTTAAACCCCCATGCGCACAGGCCTTACTCCTCAGCCTAGAGCGAAAGGGCCTTTGATAGGCTGCAGTTGCCTTCCTTTTTGAGGCCTCCGGCTACGGGTTCTCTGGGCCCTTTTCCCGGGGCAGTCAGAGGTTTATACTCTTTTCCCCCCCCTCCATTAAAACCCCCCACATATCTCCGATACCTTTTTAATTAAAAATGGTACTAGAAGGGCGCCCCTATCCCCCTCCTCTTTTTTCGTTTTTGCATTAACCCCTTGCAGCGGCAATTAGGGGTAACCAAAATCAAGGGAAAAAAGATTAGGGAAAGGAGTTTAAATTTTTCCCTCTTCGCGGACATATTTTGTTACCCTGACTGACGTACACACCCCTTACCTCCCCATGCACTCTTTCTGAATTTGGACCCTCCGGGATATAAATCAACACCTCAAAAACAAGGCCCTTTTAACAACATCCCCCCTGAGCTTACCCCCTCAAAAATAATACTCCTACAAGGGCAAACCCAATCGCTCAAATACCTGGGCACCAGTAAACACCAAAACCCCCCCCTTACCCCTAATTTTTCCCCCCCCCCTTTTTAAAAAATTGAAAATACCCTCAGTGGCCCCCCCCTTCCCCCTCCTTCTATAGAATTTCTCGGTCAAAATGTCCACTTAAAAAAAATCCTCTACCTATTCGAGACCCCCGGGAGGGTCCCGCTGATGAGCACGCCCAACAGGCAGCATCCTAAGATTTTGGTGGGCCCCGGGCAGCTAGGGGGAGCCAAAAAGGTTATGATGGCCAAGGCCGTGGGGGACTGGGGTTTTCCTAATATCCCAACTACTATTGGGGCCACCCCTTGCGTTGTATCCCGCTTGGTCATCCTTCCGACAATACCAAGTGGATGGGGAAGAAAAGCTTCTGCAACCCATCCACCCCCCAAAGCACTTTTATGGGATTCAAAGCCCTCCCCTCACTGGGATACCTATTTTGGGGCCCCAAACAAGTTTACTGGCGAATGGAATCAAGGGGGAGGACCAATTTCAGTTAGCTCCAAAGCCACCCATCTTTCCTTTTGGCACACCCCTTTTTCCCCCCCGGTCAAACTGAATTTTTGGGGAAGACCAGGGGGGCTGAATTATTCCGTTTGTGGATTTTCTAGGCAGGGGCAGGAGGGGTGTTCCGTTGACACCCTTCAAGGGATATAATCTCCAGAGACCCGATTTCATTACCTCCAGATAACTCACCTCCCGTCCTCCATGTTTGGCACATCAAACCCCCTCGATCCCGACCTCCTTTGAGCAGCTTTGTAAAGCGGCCACCGTACTAAGGGGCCATTTTCCACGATCACCC
The DNA here is from genome assembly GCA_025379985.1 of Phyllomedusa bahiana. Classification (NCBI taxonomy): domain Eukaryota; kingdom Metazoa; phylum Chordata; class Amphibia; order Anura; family Hylidae; genus Phyllomedusa; species Phyllomedusa bahiana. Next base: position 5,426 of record JAODAL010074312.1, read on the forward strand.
CCATTTTCTCAACCCCCCTCTGCTGAAACCCCCCCCCAACAAAACATGGCCCAAATGGGAAAGCATTAGGTAGGAAATACCCCTCTCCTCAGGGGAGGTATTTTGGAAAAGCAGCGGGGAAATCCTCAGTTGTATCCACAAAAAGAAAACTATACAAAATACAATTTTTTTGTACCATCACCAAAGGGGGCCCGCCAAAGGAACCCCCACTCCCCATCGGTATCGGCAGTTGCCCTCTGGTAAGCGCCGCAAATTTTTGGGGCTTTCCCATTATTCAAACCCTTTTGGTCACAGCAGGGGGCTTATACTGGTTTTGGGGGGAGGATCCATTGGACCCCCCTCACCTATTTACAGTGGGCCGGTCAAGGGCACCCCAAAAAGATTCCAAACTTTATGTTACACATCCTTACAGGAGCCAGGGGGCCTAATTTCGGAATGAGGCAGACCACGCCGCCAATTTTGAGGGGATCTCTCCCGAGGCTCACGAAAAGGCAATGGAGTTTCTAACTGCCCCGTCCATGACAGAATGATTCTTTTTGATAAAATTTGGGGCCGCATGGGACACACCACTTTTTGGCCATCTTTACAGAACCCTTCCCTTTTTTTCCACCCCCCCCACTCCACCTTAACCCCCCTTTTGTCTCTTCCCCGCTTCATATTTTTTTATGCTGTTTTTTTTTTGATGAGGTTGGAAGTCTTTGATCTATGGCTTAATGATAACCATGTAAGCCCTTTTCTAATTCGCAGCCTCAATTTATTTTTTTTTAGGTTTGATCATATGTTCAATGCCTATTCACCACATCCTTACACGTGTACTATATTTTTCAGGGGTCAATTTGCACCGGTTTTACTTTTTTTTGTCACAAAAATTGAAAAATCAATAAAAATTTTTCAATTAAAAAAAAAAAACAACTTATTGATTAAAAAAAAAATAAAATAAAATATTTGAATAACCTTATTTAAGAAAAAATGCATCTTTTTCCCCCCAAACAGGTTCCCTTCCCTGCCCTCTACCCTTTCCCCAAATTTGATCACTCTAAAAAAAACTAAAATCTGTCTCGACAGATCAGCCCACTGAAGAACCAGGTTATATGCTGCCAAGAAGAGTCTATTGAGAAGGAATTGACTGGAGAGACACAGGCAGAGACAGCAGCTACTGAAAGTTTTAGGAAAAGGGTTATCATATTATAAAAGGCAGATAACCGCTATAAACACGCACAAAGGTATTTAACTTTTTTTTTAAGGGTTTTTTTTTTGTGATCTAAAATCATAAAAAAGTTGGAAAATCCAATCCCAAGTTAAACTCTGCTATATCTGTAGTAGACTACGCTATTAAAAAAACCTGCAAACAATGAAAAAGTAAGATGTATATTTTTTATAGCATTGGACAGAACTCATTACAGGCTTAAAAGTTGGATTCATACATCGGACTTTTCCAACCGAAAAATCCGACATTAAATTTTTTTTAAAACCGGGCAATAACTTGATTTCTGCCCCGATTTTAACTTGGCAGAGGCGGCATTTGCCTCTGATTCTGTCGTGGACTAGCCTTATTGCTATGGAGCTAACCTGTGTCCCTCCTCCCGGAATGGGATCCGCTGAGGGTCTGCTCAAAAGAATGGTGTGTAAAATCCATGCTGTACTTCACTGGGTGAACTGTAGTGCGAACTGGCTATGTCAGTGAATGGACGTTGGAAAACACAAGGAATTAACGCTTTTAACTGCATTTAATACCTCAGCAAAATCAGTTCTGTGACTTTACCCTAAAAAAATGCCTTGGCAGGGTCTAGTTGCATTGATATACTAAGTGGACACACTGTAAGATTCGTGGATTCCAGTGGCTAATGGTTGTCACCACATGCATCTGTGACACAGGTATATTTAGCATGTACAGTGGGCATACACTTTAGCTACAAATCACAAATGTTATAGCAATAGTCCCTAACCTCCATAGATGTCACAGAGCATGCCTATAACACTCTCCCATAGAAAAGCAGGATCTGTGTGCGTGCGTGCATGCTTGTGTAAGTATGTACGTGTGTGTATGTGTACAGTGTTTGTCATTACAGCACACATAGTTCAATTTATTCCGAAAAGTTACAAGAGTCGACAGGTCCATTTTGATAAACGAGTTTTGTTTTCCACACACTGGTGCCCCACCCACTTCTTTAACATTTTCCTATGCTTCTGATAAAAAGGATCAGGGGAATCATAAAATCTAAAAGATGCTGAATAACTGCCCTAATGTGTATCATCCTGCAGAGGTTGTTTTTTTTTTTTAACTGTGCATCCTGTTTGGGCCAGTATCATCTGTCAGACGATGCAATGTTGTCTGCATTTTTGTTTAAAATACAAAACTAGCTGGGGAAAAAAAGCCACGTACCATTTATTTGCCGACTGGTTTACATTTCAGTATGAATCATTTAACATGCTGTAGTCTAAGGAGACATGAATCCCAGTTCCGACAGTCAAAAAATAATAAAAAACTGACAAAACAAAGAGTGTGACAACAAACATTTTGTTGAACAACCAGCCATGCAAAATTGCAAATGACAAACACAGATGATCTATTTGTCAAGGCTAGAAAAGCATGTTCATTTTCATTGCAAGAGCATGCACATATTTGTTACTATTTACCATATTCGTCAGAGCTCTCATGAGAGGCCTGTGAACGTTTGTCTGAAAATCAATGTGCAAAATAATCAGAGTTTATGGCAGATCAATGTTATTTTTCTACTCATTTGTATAACCTCTCAACCTCTATTTGTAAGCAGACGCCATCTTGGAATCAAAATATCCCGAAGCTTTGAGAAACAAAGAAAATCCATCGCTCTTATCCTGACTGCAGAAATCCACATAGGCCCTGCCTAGGTTTAAAGCGAATGCCCTTATGTATGCATCTACAATACTTTCTGTGCTATGTATATGTGATGTTAAATACGTTTGTGTCAAAAAAGACAAAAATATTGTAAGAATGATACCTTTATCAGCTAACCAGAAAAAATATACAAGAGTTATTCAATCATAAAGAGGAATTTTCAGGTTCTTATAAAGAGTGTAAGGTAGACATGATTTGCTGTACAAACATATTTGTGTGACTTTGACATTAGTAGTGCTAGCTGCTCTTTACCCCCCTTTCTGTCACTTGTAATCAACATGTCGAAGTAGACAGTATACAATAGTGTTGCACAGGGAGTTATTAAGTTTTGTCAAATAAAGGTGTCATTCCATCTCAGATTAAAGACTATTTAAATCATTTGGGGCTAAATGTCTTCCTTAGTAGGGATGAGCGAGCAGTAAAAAGTTCTAGTTCGATTAGAACTTCGAACTTTAGTATGTTTGGTTCGAGGTTCTATTCGAACAGAACTCAAACTCGAACCCCATTAAAGTCAATGGGAGAAGATGTTCTGGTTAATTTTTATACCTATACAGGTGAAGAGAAGCTGGAATTACCATCCATAACAGTACACTGGATATGTGGAACAACTTAGTGAAGAAAATTTGGCTCTAAGAGTGACAGAAAAACATTGAGAGGCTAAAAACCTTCATTCCTTTGAATGGCTAACTGAAAAGATGAAGACAGCTTGCATGCAGGGGCATAGCTATAGGAGGTACAGTGGTAGCAGCTGATATGAGTCCCTGCATCCTGAGAGGGCCCAAAAGTCCCTTTGACACAAAGGAGATTTGGAGACGGAGTGTTATACAATTACTGAACCCCCAAAACTGCAAAAACAGAACTTTTGGGCACTGAGTATGAGTTAGCAAATCCAAGCACTCTGTATAATATATATCCATGTATTTGAGAGTTAGGCGTTTAGTGAGCCTGCAAATGTCGCCAAAAACAGCTTCTGGATGTGGGAAAGATGCAGCCAACAATACCAAACTCCCTAACTATTGCTGTCTATGGAGATGAAAATGCTAACTAAGAGCAGTCTGTGAAGTACAGAGTGTGAGCTGAAAATGGTGTTCACAAGGCAATACAGTTCAATATAGATATAACATGGTCATGTGATTTTAGCAGCCAATGAGAGCCCTACACCTCAGCGATGACGTTTTTGACACTTCTCTGTGCTCTGCATTATTTGGATGGCCACCAAAAGTGCAGAAAGGTGATCAGATGGCCGCCAAAAGTGCAGAAAGTCGCTGAAAACTAAACTGAAAATGACGTGTTGAACTAGAACTTTACTCGAACGAACAGTAAAATGTTCGGTTCGGTTCGAGTTCTAAAAATTTGAGAAGTTCTACTACAACTTAACTTTTCTAGAACAGTTCGGTCAACACTATTTCTTAGTCCAGAATGTGTAATTAGGTCAGGAACGAGTTGAAAATGAAACAACAATGCTTGCCTTCACACTGCCTTTTTGCTAATGGGAATGTTATGAGAGCTCTGGTGGAATTTCCTGTCTCATCCCTCATGTAATCTAGATTTAGCACCATCAAACTACCATCTTTTTGGTCCACTTCCCATGCTCCATTTTAGGAGGGAAGAATATCAATTTGTATAAGGAGGTTATTGACTTCTAGTCTTCTGGGGTTAAGAAGCTTCCCGAGGACTAGAAAAAGTGTATTGCAGTGGCAGGAGACTACACAGAAATATAGTGTGAAAGCTCTTTTATTGTAGTCGATAGATAAAGTGTGAATTATACATTTATGTTCATATTTTAGTTCCTCTTTTATTTTGAAGCACAGAGGCCCATTTACGGCTACCTTTACATGGCAGTGATTTACTGTTGGATTTTTAAGCGGATTCAGTATTTAGAATCTGCAAAAATCTGACTGTAAATTATCCCCATAAACCTCAATAAAAAATCCTAGTTGTAGTCCGAGCTGTAGTCTACACAGCTCGGATTTTCTGGGATCGGATTTGAAATCTGAATACCGGGTAAAAAAAACTTAGAACATGTTCTATAGTCGGCCACATTTCATGTGAAAAGGGTGATTTATAGTACTGTTCAATTGAATGGGATGTCCGAAATCTGAAAACTGCGGCAAAATAAAGGGGCAAAAACTGGTACAAAAAACGAAAACCAAGCATAAAATACTGGTCAGATACTCTGACGAGTATTTTAGCCTTTGCCGTGTGGGCGTAGCCTATTAGGCAAGTTTTATGAAACTGTGCTCCAAAAGCTAGCAGATATAATTTTTCTGATTAACTAATAAAGGTATCACTTCTATAATACTTTTGTCTTTTTTTTTTTACAAAATCAAATAAACAACACAATTACTTATCTGGCTAACACAGTACCACATTTTTATTTTTTTTGCTTTATATTGTGCTATATATAAAAATCCCAAATCACCCGCAGAATATTCTAGAACTGTCAAGTATCTAGACGGATACAAGTGAGAAAATATGCTTTCCTGTGCGGATAATTATACTCCATTTCATTCGACATGACTTTGATGTATCAACCAATGATATACATTACCATACTATAAATGGTGACTTAGAAAAATGAGAAGCAAATTATTCCGAGGATCTGACTAAGTGCAAATTTTTACTTGCACATAAAGATAAAATTAAGAGACAACGCTCATGTGCCATGAATCTAAGTATACAGACTGTGTAATCAGAGCATATGATAGCAGCATATATCATTTCTGTTATCCTTGTTTACATATAGGTAATACAATACGTGTGTTCTATACTGATATTCAAATGTTTTATTCAGGGAACAGATTCCTCTCTAAGGAAATCTCCAATTTAAATATAGTATATTTGTTGTTAGAAACCATGGGAAATAGCTCTGATTTTCTGGGTTAAAATCCGCTTCCAAAATCTGACATTGGTTTTGAGCTACCTATTGACTCTGAATAGAAAATTCCAGCACAGATTTTAACATGATAAAGGTTTAAATTTGCATCTGAAGGAAAAACAAAACAAAAACATTTGAACAACAATGCTGGTTACTAGTGTGGAGCGATTGCGTTGTCTTTCGAGATCGATCGATAGTCGATAGTCGGGGCCTGCAAAATAAACGATAAGGGTTTTTCGATAGTGAATCATCAATATGCGCGATGACCATCTAAAGTCCAATGGGAGAGCAACAACACCTTCATTATTACACCCAAACAGGCTGGAGAAGCTGAAATTAACATCCACAACAGTCAAATGGATACGTGCTACATTTAGGCAACCCACTTAGTTATAAAAGTCCACAGATAAAAAGGTCACAGACCAATTTACTAACCCTACTTGGTACCACAGCCTGACCCTTAAACCTGCATCATCACCCCAAATTAAAAAAGTGCCAGAAGGCAGTATGATTTGAAACCATCATGTTACTGTAACTGGACACTGAAAATCCCCCTGACCTGGAACGCAGCATGCGCCCAAACCTGCATGAACCCCCACATTAAAAAGTCCCTGGAAAAAGGAGTCTTGTTCAACCACCATTTAAGTATGAACTGACCTTGACTAACCTGTCCTGGGCACAGCATGAGCCCCAACCTGCGACCCCCACAATTAAAAAGTGTCCGGACAAAGGATCTTTCAACCACCATTTAGTTAACTTACATGACTTACCTGTCAGGGCACAGCAAGAGCCCCCAAACCAGCATGACCCCCACATTAAAAAAGTGCCTGACAAAAGGAGTCTTTCAACCCGCAATTAAGATTGAACTGGCCATTGACTATACTCTGTCCTGGCCACAGCATAGAGCCCAAACCTGCATGACCCCACATTTAAAAAGTGCCGGCAAAGAGTCATTCCAACCACCCTTTAAGTGAACTGGACATTGACAATACCAGTCCTCGGGCCACAGCATGAGCCCCAAACTGATGACCACCCCCACAATTTAAAAAGTGTCCGAATAAGAGTCTTTCAACCACCATTTTAGTTTCATTGGGACATTGGACTATACCTGTCCTGGGCCACAGCATGAGCCCCAAACCTCATGACCCCCCACTTAACCACGCACCCCCACAATAAAACATATTATATTTTTTTAAAATGCCATGTAAAAAGGAGTCATTCAACCACCATTTAAGTATCACTGGACATTGACAATACATGTCCTGGTCAACAGCAAGAGCCCCAAACCTTGCAATGACCCCCACATTTAAAATTGCCGGAAAAGGAGTCTTTCAACCCATCCATTTTAGTTCACTGGACATATGACTAACCTGTCCAGTCACAGCATGAGCCCCAAACCTGCGATGACCCCCACAATGTAAAAAGTGCCAAAACAGGAGTGCTTTTCAAAACACCATTTTAGTTTCACACTGGACATTGACAATCCAGTCCTGGGCCACAGCCTGACCCAGCCGAGTTTACAGTGGGTCGTGTGAAAGCCCAGGCTGGCGTCCGTCATCAAATAAACGCAGGGTTAAAATGCCCTGAAGACGCAGCAATGAAAACTGTCGTCAGAGCAGAGTGGCGGACGCGGAAGATGTGAGAACACCACCTTCCTCAGTACACAGTCAATACCGGGTAGCGCTTTGCCCATCCGTAATGAGTGTGGACAATTAGCTTCACTTGAAATACTGTGGTTTAACGCTCCCGTTACACCCATGTGCCCTTCTATCTTGGCATTCTTTTTCTCATTTTTAATCAACGTGCTGAGGAAATGGTCTCTGTACTTTTTCTCTGTCCGTGCCCATACTCCAAGTCCTCTGAATAACCTACATCTGACAAGTATTACCTGTACCTCCCTGTACAATTCAGAGGAATTTTTTTTTTTAACAGCTATTTTGTACATGCAGCTAGTTTTAGTACTTTAATTTCATAGAAAACACATTTTAAAATAGGATGGAATCCCAACCATGTCTTTGTTTCTCTTTTTTTCATAGTATTATAATGTTGCTCAATACAGGGATTGATAGCTATGTTAAAGATCTTCAAAAAACAAGTCCATTTTTTCAAATATGGTCCATAACAGTGTCCTACCTATTCCTGTTTCTGACGCACCATCACCCTTGAGCCACTCTTGACAATTGTAAAGAAAAAATGTCTGTAAGAAACAACATTTTTTTAGAAATATGACCTGTAGTATAGCTGCATGTCACAGCAAAATGCCCCCAAAAATTCAAAGCATGACCCTTGAGCCACTTTGGACAATTGTGAAGAACAATGTCTGTTAAAACAACATTTTTTAGAATAGGACCTTAGTATAGCTGCATGTCACAGCAAAATGCCCCCAAAAATTCAAGCATGACCCTGAGCCACTTTGGACAATTGTGAAGAACAAATGTCTGTTAGAAACAACATTTTTTTAGAATAGGACCTGTATATAGCTGCATGTCACAGCACAATGCCCCCCAAAATTCAAAACATGACCCTGGAGCCACTTTTGACAAATTGTGAAGAACAAATGTCTAGTATAGAAACAACATTTTCTCTTTAAAACCTGTAGAGCCAGCAAAATGCCCCCAAAAATTCAAAGCATGACCCTTGACCCTTTGGTCATTGTGAAAACAAATGTCTGTTAAAACAACATTTTTTTTATAAAGACCGTAGTATTGCTGCATTACAAAGCACATGACCAAAAAATATAAAAATTACTTCAGCCACTGTTAAAAATTGTGAGGGAGAAATGCCACTTAGAAGCCACATTTCTGTTCCAAAGGACCATGATTATTGCTGTATCTCACAGCTACATGACCCCAAAAAATTATAAATATGACTTCTCAGCCACTATTAAAAATTGTGAGGGAGAAATGCCACTTAGAAGCCCCATTTCTGTTCCAAGGACCATAATTATAGCTGTAATCTCACAGCAACATGACCTCAAAACTATTGACAATGCGAAAACTCTTAAGAAAAGTGAGTAAATGGAATACGGTGTTGTCATGAAACCTTGCTGTCTTTTACAGTCTCCTCACAGCAAAACCAGCAAAATGAACTGTTGGGAAAAGAGAATAAAAATTTAGTAAGAAAAAGACATTTTAAAAAAAAAAGTTTTCAAGAGGACCATTTCTGTTTGAAAAGGAATGTGAATAGAAACCCCAACAACGGTGACCTCGGCAATTGGGGGCCCCAAACTCACAAAA
>JAODAL010074313.1:0-14417 GCA_025379985.1 Phyllomedusa bahiana
CTTTTTAAAAGCTGTAATAGGATGTATGAGAATGTTTTTTTTAACCATAGAACCCTTTTAAAGTCTGTCCCCACAGTTGAATCTTCCCAGTGGAGTTGATTCTTTGGGGGCCCCCAGTGGGGGCTGATTTTTTGGGGCCACCAGGGGCTGATTTTGGGGGGCCCTCAGTGAGTTTATTCTTTTGGGGCCCCTCAGTGGGGTTGATTTTTGGGGCACCAGTGAGTTAAAATTTTTGGGGCCACCAGTGGAGTTGTTCTTGGGGCCCCCTCAGGGGATTTTTTTTGGGCCACCCTGGAGTTGATTCTTGGGGCCCCCCCCAAATGAGATAAAATTGGGGCCCAAAGGGAAATTTATTCTGGGGCCACCCGTGGAGTTGATTCTTGGGGGCCCCCAGTGGGGTTTATTCTTTTGGGGCCACCCCTGGGATGATTCTTGGGCCACCAGTGGAGATGATTCTTGGGGCCACCCTGGAGATGATCTTGGGCCACCAGTGGAGATGATTCTTGGAGCCACCAGTGGAGATGATTCTTGGGGCCACCAGTAGAGTTTGATTCTTTGGGGGCCCCCTAGGGAGATGATTCTTGGGCCCACCATGGAGCTGATTCTTGGGCCCATCAGTGGAGTTGATTCTTTTGGGGCCATCAGATGGATTTGATTCTCGGCGCCAACAGTGGAGCTGATTCTTGGGGCCACCAGTGGAGCTGATTCTTGGGGCCACCAGTGGAGCTGATTCTTGGGGCCCATCAGTGGAGTTGATTCTTGGAGCCCATCACAGTGAAGTTGATTCTTGGGACCTATCAATGGAGTTGATTCTTGGGCCCACCAGTAGAGTTGATTCTTGGGGCCACCAGTGGAGTTGATTCTTGTGGCCCACCAGTGGAGTTGATTCCTGGTGTCACCAGGGGAGATGATTGTGTGGGCCCACCAGTGGAGATGATTATTGGGGCCATCAATGGAATTGATTCTTGGGGCCACCAGTGGAGTTGATTCTTGGGCCAACAGTGGAGATGATTCTTGGAAACCACCAAGTGGGGATGATTCTTGGGGCCACCAGTGGAATGATTCATGGGACCACCAGTGGAGATGATTCTTGGGCCACCATGGAGATGATTCTTGGGGCCACCAGTGGAGATGATTCTTGGGGCCCCCAGTGGAATGAATTCTTGGAGCCACCAGTGGAGATGAATTCTTGGGGCCACCATAGAGGGTTTATTATTGGGCCACCAATGGAGTTGATTTTTGGGGCCCACTAGTGGAGATGATTCTTGGGGCCACCAGTGGAGTTGATTCTTGGGGCCACCAGTGGAGTTTATTCTTGGGGCCAACACTAGAGTTTATTATTTGTCCAACACTGGAGTTGATTCTTGGGGCCCACAAGTGGAGATGAAATTTTTGGGCCACTAGTGGAGTTGATTCTTTGGGCCACCAGTGGAGCTTATTCTTGGGGTCACCTGTGGAGAAGATTCTTGGGGCCACCAGTGGAGCTAATTCTTGGGGCCCACCAGTGGAATGAATTCTTGAGGCCCATCAGTGGGGTTGATTCTTGAGGACCATCAGTGGGGTTGATTCTTGGGGCCCACCAGTGGAGAAGATGCTTCGGGCCACTAGTGCACTAGTGGAGGTTCATATTTGGGACCCACCCTCCAGCTACTGCACATGACTCATGCTTTCTCTGCTTTCTCCTTGAAAAACATCCACAGCTCTACAATACTAAAAGCCCCCACAGTTGTTCCCTTAGTCCCCCCGTGGGCCAGTCTAAGCCTGTGAGTGATTCCTCCAATGCTGCTGTACTTTTATAAGCAGACCACTTTAGGTTGACCGGCCCTTTAAGTGCAGTCGTATTACCCCAGTATATCCTATAGCACAGTGATGAGCTCTGCACTATGAATGCAGCCCCCGTTACACTGTGCAGGGGGATTATCTCCATGAATGTGATCAGGGACAGGAAAGTGCAGACTTCATGTGTTACTATAGAAAGCATCAGGGCATCTACAACTGCTTGATCATCTGGTCTCTTCTCTATTATGTGGACTGCTGGGACAGGGTCACAATCCTCTCGCCTGCGCGGTGACACAGTGACCGGCAGAGCTTCACCATAGTCCGGTACATAGACGACGTCTCACTGTGCATTGCAATGAGGATTCACTTTTAGAGCAGTGTATTCAATTTCAAGTGTGACGGCACAAAACCGTGACACCCCCCTATACACTGAGATAGAGGGGTGATGGAAGCTGAGCAGTGCGGAGATGTTTTTTAGGTTTCTCACAGTATATATATCACCTTGCTTGCTCAGGATGCACTAAAGTTGTCATGACCTGTGCTCACTGTACCTATAGAGGCCAGCAGGATGTATAAGGAGCATGGGAGGAAAGCGGCACCGACACAAACAGCAAAGCCTAGACCCCAATTTTGTAAAGCTAAATGTATATCACCAAGAAACAGGATCTACACACAGGGCTTGTTTGTATTATGTAACCATCAATTCACAAAGGGCTTCATGGGAGCTGTATACACAAAGATGTCTTTTCAAATTTGCTTCACTTTTTGAATTCTAGATTTCTTGCAGCATGAAAGGGGTTTTCTCACCACGATGATCGGCTTTTAACATATAGGGAAAGGTAAATGAAGACTATTACCAAATACATTGCTGTGCTGATTTTGCTTTGTTCAGAATAAAAAGAGATTTTTGTCTTGGTTACCGACCACCTCTCTTTGTATCTTATGTGATTGCTCAAAGCTGCTAACTGACCATGGTTGAGTCTTACCTCTAGCACGGGAGCTTGTTTACCTAAGTAAATGACAAACTTTAACCTGTAGGCTGTAACCACACGGCAGAGGATATAATACTGGTTAGATTGTCAGAATCCGACCAGGTTTTTTTTGCCTGTGTTTTGCCGCAGCTTTTTGCCGTGGTTTTTGGATTTCGGGCGCCCCATTCAATTGAACAGTACTATAATCCGCCGTTTTACACCAGATCATAGAACATGTTCTAAATTTTTTTCAAAACGGTCGGTTTTGAAATCCGACCTTAGAAAATCCAAGCTATGTAGACTACAGCTCAGATTTTCTATTAAGGTCTAAGGGGATGATTTACAGTCGGGTTTTAGCAGATTCTAAATACAGAATCCACTTAGAAATCCGACCAAAAACCAGCGCTGTGTAAACGTAGCCTTGTGCACTACAGTTTACAAACCTCCAGCACTCAGATCACTTTAACCGGCTCAGCTACGATAGGAATATATATCCACTGTGTTCAAAGAACGAATCCAACCAGTGATTAGGCCAACATACGCTGCAACTCCCGCTGGCTAATGGTTGCAAACAAGAACAAAAAAAAAGGACTTAAAAAGTCCAAGTAGCCAACACCATTTCTTAAAATAAATCAAAAACTTCTTTATTTATAATTCCATTAAAATATACAGATATCCAACTGGTCAGATGACGCATTTCAGGTAATTGTAACCTTATTTGTAGCAATGTACGAATAAGGGTACATTTACTTGAAATACTGATATGCCAATCACTGCTATAGAACCACCTACAGCCCGACCAGGAAGTGTTAGTTTGAAACTGCCTGTGGCACTGTGAAACAGCATGGTGAGAACATCCCTTTAACAATAGATTGCAGCAATGATGGGACAAAGTCCATACTTATTACAGTAGACACAAGGACTGTCATACCCAGAATGCATTGCGTGACATTGTGAGTAAGAAGCACATACTCTTGGACGCAGTGTTCGGACAGATTCGCTGACGCAGCGTTCTCTGTCTAGTCACATGTATTTCTGATCAGTGGAAAGCTGCAGCCTGGGTTCAGCAGCCAGTAGGTAGATTGTGTGTATATATGTATATATATATTATATATATATACTGTATGTATACACTTGTACTGGTATGTGTCTCTAATATATATGTATTGGTGCGTCCTGTGTGGGTTCATAACTGAAATACTGCCTCCCTGTGCTAAGGCATTTATATATGTGGACCATCAGAGGAGGGATTGACACCCAATTTTTTACACTGTAGGGCAGGGATGTCAAATTCCTTTTCCCTGAGGGCCACATCAGCATTATGGTTGACCTCACAGACACATTGGCGTCTGGCTATGGTCTCTGGGTAGGGCTGTCAGAGCTGCACCACCACCTGTGAGCTAGTATGGGCAGAGGCGTAACATCCAGCCTCTGGGCCCCTGTGCATAATCTATAGCAGGACCCCCACCTAACAATGTACCCATATAATACTGGTGTTTTCCCATGTTGTTTAGAGCCCTTTGGGCCCCTCAAACTCTAGAAGCCGGTAGCGACTGCTACCTCAGCACCCCCTATAGCTCCGCCCTTGAGTTTGGAGGTAAGCCCCGAATTGAAGATGGCGCCCATTCCTTGTGCCACGGATGTGGCCTCTACCAATCACTGGCGGCATCCTTCTGTGTCCAGACCTTGTCCATCCTTGCTCTCTGTGTCTAAGGTCACATTAAGTAACACGGCAGGCCGGATTTGGCTTTGTGGGCCTTGAATTTGAGATATGAGCTGTAGAGGACACAGTGGCCAGCACTCACCACCCAGGGGTTGAGGGAGAACAATGCCCGCGCCCCTCACTCACCAGTGTAGCGGAGAGCCGCTCCTGCTACACTCACAGTCAGCGCCCACCTGAAAGCAGAACAGAAAAATATGGCATGATGTGAGCGGTACCAAGCGGGGCTGAGAGGGAGAGAGAAGGAAGTCGTCTCATCCAAACTCACTCCACTGTGCCCTCCACTCAGCAGTGTGGCAAATGAATATATATATATAGTCAGTGACAGTCCTTATTGAAACACTGATATTCCCTACATGTCTAAAAGGTTGTGTTACCGTGCCCTAGTACAGCTGCAATACCTGGACCTTTTATGGTGCTGCTTAAAGGGGTTGTCCAGTTTATCTACTCTCTTTTCATATGCCCTGTTAGTGAGGTAGAGGTGGTCGCTCTCTAGGATCCATATCTCACTCTGGAGGACCTATCCTACACTACACAGACAACACATTGATATGAATGGGCACTGTGTAATGCTTCATTCCACCTGTGGAGGCGCTGCAGGGAAACTGAACACTTCCAGTTTTTGCTCCACATTACAGCTGATTAATAGCATGGTTGTAGGGGAATACTGATTGGACAATCCCTACTGGTTAGAAGAGTCTATAACGATAAACAGATCATAAAGCGGAGAACCACCTGGTGCCATCTTAATGCGTACTAAAAGGGGTAATGTTCCACATTAGGTAGAGGCACCGTGAAGACGTGTGGAGACCTACAAGCCATGAATGCTCCACTAAAATTCAAATAAGCTCTGGGGAAGAGAGAAAGTACTCCAGCGCCACCGATTGGAAGAAGCAACTTTCTCATATCTCTCTCACTGAGCCTCGAGAGATGATTAGAAGAATAAAGCTAAACCAGTTACCCATCTGCAGACAGCTGTTTTGGAGTGTTTGCCCTCATCAGTACAGAGAAGAGTAGTGGTTGGCTCCGTCAGAGGCCTTAGATGCAACTTAAAAGAGGTTACCTTCCTTATTATGGAGAGGCATCAAGAAGGTGTGTGGAGACTTAGTGTGCTTTCACACAGCGCAGTTTTGGTGCAGTTTTGGTTAAAAAAAAAACTGTGCTCCAATTATCTGCCTTTATTACCAGCAAGCTTTTTGCACTTATCTAAACTGTTTGGAAAGTGAGTAATGAATTAGTGTGTTTGTATCCACAAGACTTCACACACAGTAGTTGATTACTTACTAGAAAAACCTTTCTGAACAATTTAGACAACTGAAAGAAGCTTGCTGGCAGTTTAATTGGAGCGCAGCTAAAACTGCACCAGAACTGCGCTGTGTGAAAGCACCTTTACAAGCCTCTCTCCCAGCTTCTTCTTCTCTGCACAGATGAGGAGGATCCACCCCAAAACAGCTGTCTGCAGATGAGCGTCTCGTTTGGCTTTAGTCTCCTAGTCACATCTCAAGGCTCTGTTAATTGGATATGGCTGGAGGAACACTACATCTTGTAGGTGAGGCTGGAGTTCTGGCTCTCTTCCCTTGAGCTTATTTAAGTATATCATAATGCATGGGCATGTTGGGTTGTTGCCTGTGGCCCCAAAAGCATAGGGGCCCCCTGCTATTTTATGCATTTACAAGATTTGCTATACACCAATAATTCTATCCATAATTTACAGTGTTATTCCTGTGAGTGGTTGTTTAGGCTTTAAGGCTGGTACGACGGCTCTGGAGAACCCCTTTAAGCCAACGCAATAGAGATTATGGAGTTTTGTGGGCATAATTTGGGCATGGTGGCCATAGGTAGACAGCAGGTTATCTTTTAAATTGTCATCAATGCAGGTTGTTAGAGGCGTCTACTAAAAAAAACCTTTTTTCCCCAATAAATCAATGGATCTCGACTATTCGGTAGTAGGGAGGACACTGTGCGTCATTCTTGCCCACTGACCCCTCCTCATAGTGGCAGTAGTGGTCATACCCCCACTAATCTAGTATTACCTATCAGGTGGGTAAGTGATGAAGTTTTGGGGTGGGAAGACCCCTTTAGCTTTTATCGGAGAGGAACTTGCATTATACTCCGCACTTGTAAAACCAGTGCAGTTGATTGACCCCCCACCCCATCACCCCATTATCAATGTAAGGCCCACTCTGGTTGGGAGACCCCTTTAAGTTATAAGCCGGTGTTGTACTGTTCGCTGTGTCCGTTTTCCAGGCTGGAGACCAGTTGCAGCAGCGTCAATGACTTGATGATAGACTCTGGGAAGGCGAGCGACGTGTCGGTGTGCAGCTGGCCCATGGAACCGATCCACTGGACTCCCTTTCCCATCCTGCACCAGCTCTCGCTGCAGTCTCCGGTACGTGCGTCTTAAAGGGAATCTATCACCATTTGTTTTCTCACTAACTAAAACCAGACGCCGATCCATATTCTTTTCTTCTTAGCTGTTTTAATTTTCGGATTGTAGATTTTTTTTTATACTTCTGGGTCTTATATGGGATTATGGGGGCGGCCATCTTGCCTGAGCTGCTTTTAACAGCATTTAGCGAGATGCTTTACAGCAGCTTCATGCTCATAGGAGCCTGTGAACTGGATCCGACCCATTGACTTCTACAGGAGAGTTTTCTGGGTATGTAGGCAAAGGTATCTAAAGACTATTACCAAATACATTGCTCTTCTGATTTTGCTTCCTTTCAGAGTTAGAGCACTTTTTTATCTCCTGCTTGTGGACACAAGCTTCCCTAGGTTACTGGTCATCTCTCCTGCTCTTGCAGCCTTGGCCAGGATGATGACGTCACTCCCTGCTGTGTCCTATCAGCAAGACAAGAACTTTTAATATGTTTCTTACTGACCAACTTTAACCCTTTAGAGCTCTGTAGCCTTGTGCCCTGCTGTCAGAACTTCGCCATCACCTGTGTCCCTCTTAACAGGCTCAACTAGGAATAGCAGAGCTGAAATTTCAGTCACTGCTGTAGAACTTCCCACAGCCTGAGCAGGAAGTGGGAGCCTGAAGCTGTAGAACCAACCGCAGCC
This sequence comes from Phyllomedusa bahiana, assembly GCA_025379985.1. NCBI lineage: Eukaryota > Metazoa > Chordata > Amphibia > Anura > Hylidae > Phyllomedusa > Phyllomedusa bahiana. The sequence goes on from JAODAL010074313.1 coordinate 7,534, forward strand.
TGAACAGGAAGTGGGAGCCTGAAGCTGTAGAACCAACCGCAGCCTGAACAGGAAGTGGGAGCCTGAAGCTGTAGAACCACCCACAGACTGAACAGGAAGTGGGAGCCTGAAGCTGTAGAACCAACCGCAGCCTGAATAGGAAGTGGGAGCCAGAAGCTGTAGAACCGCCCATTGCCTGATCAGGAAGTGGGAGCCAGAAGCTGTAGAACCGCCCATAGCTGGAACAGGAAGTGGACGCCTGAAGCTGTAGAACCACCCACAGCCAAACAGGAAGTGGGAGCCAGAAGCTGTAGAACCGCAAACAGCCTGAACAGGAAGTGGGAGCCAGAAGCTGTAGAACCGCAGACAGCCTGAACAGGAAGTGGGAGCCTGAAGCTGTAGAACCCACCTCAGCCTGAACAGGAAGTGGGAGCCGGAAGCTGTAGAACCACCCACAGCCTGAACAGGAAGTGGGAGCCGGAAGCTGTAGAACCATCCACAGCCCAAACAGGAAGTGGGAGCCGGAAGCTGACAAAGGGCCCACAACCTGAACAGGAAGGGGGAGCTGGCAGTGAAGAGCAGGCTCTGCAAAACAGCATGGTTAGAACACCCCTTTAAGTGGTTTCATTTTGCAAGCAAATAAATCAAGGCAAAGTTGTCCGTACCTTTATGTTTTATAAATACAGCATTTGCATTATTCATTAGGCAATCCTGCGGACTATAGTGACTTATTTCCCCCCCTCTCCCTACAGTTTCACGCTCGCAGACCTCATTCCTACTTCGAAGGGATGGAGCTGGTGAACACAGAGAGGAGCTGGACCGCATAGCAGCCGGCATTCTGATGAAGGGACAACCTTTCAAGAAGGGCTAGTGACCAGCAGATTACCAAGGACACTCGTGACAGTGCCCGCAATGGATGAGGATACATCCCATCAACGGAGCGGTCCCGTACAAAACGCGTCAGCACTGCAAGTCTCTGACTGACCCTGCACAAACTATATACTGCGTGTAGCACTTATGTGTGGTGTACATCATCCCATGTGATTGCAGAACCTCCCATATCCACCACTAGAGAGACTGCTCTGGACTTAAAATTCACATCATGGCCATCTGACGACTTCATCTACTACCGTCTTGCAGATTGATTCTTGCAACAGATAAACCACTTAAGGTATTACCAGTAATAAAGTATTGCTCATCTCCTGGGTACAAATTTTTGGTAAGGGATCCCGAATATAATGGGAACGGTTTGGGGGATTTTGCGTTGGTTGCATTTTCAAATAGGGCATCATATCAACAATGTCTACACGTCATGTTATGGTCTCCCATGTGGAATAGAGGTTACAGGGGAGAAGAGGTTGAACAGAGCAGATTAGCGCATGGAGACTGGGGAGAGCATCCAAGGAGGGCAGCTCACTAAGGTTGTAGCCAGAAGAGCGCACACAAGTAATTTGAGGTTGTACAGAGCAGATTAGAACATCCAAGGAGGGCAGCTCACACAGGCTGTAGATGGGGAGGAAAGCACAGAAGAGAGCATCCAAGGAGGGCAGCTCACACAGGCTGTAGATGGGGAGGAAAGCACAGAAGAGAGCATCCAAGGAGGGCAGCTCACACAGGCTGTAGATGGGGAGGAAAGCACAGAAGAGAGCATCCAAGGAGGGCAGCTCACACAGGCTATAGATTCGGAGGAAAGAAAACGCAAGTGATTTGAGGTTCTATAGAGCAGATTAGAACATCCAAGGAGGGCAGCTCACGCAGGGTTAGATGGGAGGAAAGCACAGAAGAGAGCATCCAAGGAGGGCAGCTCACACAGTCTATAGATGGGGAGGAAAGCACAGAAGAGAGCATCCAAGGAGTGCAGCTCACAGAGTCTTTAGATGGGGAGGAAAGCACAGAAGAGAGCATCCAAGGAGTGCAGCTCACACCGGCTATAGATGGGGAGGAAAGCACAGAAGAGAGCATCCAAGGAGGGCAGCTCTTGTAGGCTATAGTTTTGGAGGAAAGCTCAGATATGAGCATCCAAGGAGGGCAGCTCATGTAGGCTAAAAGATTTGGGGGGGAAAGCACAGATAAGAGCATCCAAGGAGGGCAGCTCACACAGGCTGTAGATGGGGAGGAAAGCACAGATAAGAGCATCCAAGGAGGGCAGCTCATGTAGGCTATAGATAGGGAGGAAAGGACGGATAAGAGCATCCAAGGAGGGCAGCTCACACAGGCTGTAGATGGGGAGGAAAGCACAGAAGAGAGCATCCAAGGAGGGCAGCTCACACAGTCTGTAGATGGGAAGGAAAGCACAGAAGAGAGCATCCAATGAGGGCAGCTCATGTAGGCTATAGATGGGGAGGAAAGCACAGATAAGAGCATCCAAGGAGGGCAGACAGTAAAGGGTTAGATGGGGAGGAAGCACAGATAAGAGCATCCAATGAGGCAGCTCATTAGGCTAAGATGGGGAAAGCACAGAAGAGAGCATCCAAGGGGGGCAGCTTATGAAAGGGTATAGATGGAGGAAAGCACAGAAGAGAGCATCCAAGGAGGGCAGCTTATGTAGGCTATAGATGGGGAGGAAATCACAGATAAGAGCATCCAAGGAGGGCAGCTAACACCAGCTATTTGATGGGAAGGAAAGCACAGAAGAGAGCATCCAAGGAGGGCAGCTCACACAGGCTGTAGATGGGGAGGAAAGCACAGATAAGAGCATCCAAGGAGGGCAGCTCACACAGGCTGTAGATGGGGAGGAAAGCACAGAAGAGAGCATCCAAGGAGGGCAGCTCACATAGGCATAGATGGGGAGGAAAGCACACACAAGTAATTTGAGGTTGTAGAGAGTAGATTAGAGCATCCCAGGAGGGCAGCTCACACAGGCTGTAGATGGGGAGGAAAGCACACACACTAGTGATTTGGGGTTGTACAGAGCAGACTACAGCATGGAGAACAGGGAGAGCATCCAAGCTGCGTAAACTCAAACTTATGTTAGATGGAGATGAAAGCACAAAAGTGATTTGTAGGTACCCTATGGAACCCTAACCGGGGTGGGGAGGGGTAAAGTGATTGTCTTCTATGTTCTCATATAGGAGGAATAAGCTGCTGTTCTGTAACCAGACCTTGGTTCATTCCTCTGTAGTCCTAATATTGGCATATTTTAGTGTCCGTTTTATGGTTGCAGTGTCTATAGCACCGTTACATGGTGATCCATAGTCTGTTCAATGCAAATTTTGGGGGTAGTGCAGCAGTAATGCAGAAGCTAATGTGCTCCTAACAATGAGCTGGGGATCAGCAGCTTCTCATGGAATGTGTTTGTGGAGCTTTGGAAGGGCATTCCTGGTCTCAAAGCGATTACATATTGCTGGATACGCAATCACTTTATGATTGGTAAGAATCAGACTTCAGGGACCCCAATAAATGGCCCGCTGCGCTGTGGCCCCTTACACTCTCTTCCTGCTAGAACTGCACCCAGGATCCATTTTAATTAATAGGGCCAGGTACAGTCTCCTAGACAGCACAGAAAACAATGGAGACTATGCTGCACTATATCAGCACTGTGGCCCCTTCATTCCCAGGGCTGCCACTGCGCAGAAAGTGTTGGCATATTGAAGGAAGTAAAGAAAAATATACAACCTCATAAAAGGTACAATGACGGCTGGCTGGCCTCAAGCACAAGGGTGTAGGATTTACTCCCAAACAGGCAGTTCTCACCAATTTGGGGCTGTTCTGAGGCGATGTGGTGGCAGGCCCTGGCTAGTTTTAGCCCCTACTTCCTGCAAAATTGTGCAGGTCTGGCTTAAAGGGGTTGTCTCACTACGAGGATTGCCGCTTTATATGTTAAAGATGTTGCAAAACCAAGTCACTTTGTAATGTGTGTCCATTAACAGTGTCCTACCTATTCCTAGATATCCCCTCTTGTATGGGCTGCATCAGCTCCTCAGGTCACTATAGCTACAGACCTGTTCTCTCTCTCCCGATAGTCTGCCAGCACTGGTTGCTATAGCTACAGACCTGTTTGATCTCTCCTGATAGGTTGCCAGCACTGGTCGCTATAGCTACAGACCTGTTTGATCTCTCCTGATAGGCTGTCAGCACTGGTTGCTATAGCTACAGACCTGGCTTCTACTGTAACCTAGTAGAAGCCAGTAAACACGCCTCTGAATTCAAAATGAAACCAAGAAAACAGGACTGAGGTAAGATGAATCAATGTAGTGAGACAACCCCTTTAAGGCCTTACTGCGGGTGATGCCCCCCGATTGGAAAGCCAAGCACCACCATAAGGACCGTCCTAGGAAACACAAGAGGCGACCACGGGCGGATTTATTAAGAGCAAACGTACTTTATTACATAACAAGCTTCATAAAACAAAAATAAAACCGGAAGCATTCAAGCATTTGAACAATACAATAAGATGCTGTAATAAGAATCGCTCCATTCAAGTGTTTGGAGGGCAGCTAAACATTGAGATACTTTATACCTTCTCCTGGGAAGTGTCACAAAGCTAGCTTTGGTTGTATTTTTTTTTTTTTATATATATTTTTTTTCCTTTTATTGTTATTTCATTACATCATCATCAAAGCCCCCCGAAAAGTGTGCGAGACCACAAAACACCTCTCATCGGAGGCCTCCCCACACATTAGTCCTTTTTCTTTTTTTTTAAATTCATTGGCTTAGGGAGGGGAAGGGGTATAGGGGGTGGGGGGGTGGTAGATCCTGCCGCACATTTTGTAGTAATACCATGCAGGCTACCCCCCCCTCTACCCCTTCACCCGCCCAACCTTCAATAAGAGCGGTGGGGGGGGGCCCGGATTCACTACAGTACTGTTTGTAATAACTTACAGATAAAGTGTTTTGTCTTATTGAAATACAGAAGGCGGACTTGAAATGACTACGAGGATCACAGCGCACTCGTTGGCAGATTAGACCAACTTGTCTAGCTACACGATACACAACACCATCGTGCTTGTAAAGCACCAGGGAAAGGAGGGGTAAGATGTGAGACACAATGTGCTAGAGACAAAGAAAAATACAATGCTATTTAGTCACTGCTGGGTTGTTCTTTAACTGAGGTATAAAGGCGGTAAAAAGCATACTCAAGTGTTAATATCAAATGTCATTTCCAAGCGGATGTGTCATGTATATATATATTTATATAGGTTTTTTTGTTTTATTTTTCAAGTTACAAGTTTAGTGCAGGATAGTACAGTTAGAAACATATTCTGGCAGAGTCCTCTTTAAAGCAGACCCCTCCCCGTCTCCGGCAGTGGCGGCAGCCATTTTTTAAACGTAGCATAGCAGAGTTTGTCATGTGGCGGTTTCTTTTTGTGCATCGTGATAGCTCGGTTTGGGGAACCACACAACACGCTTGTCCTATCCCCCTTTTCATTTAAAAAAAAAAAAAATTCTAAAATTTAAAAAAAAAAAAAAAAAAAAAAAATGGCTGCCTGCACTGTCCGGAAGGTGTCGGGTGGCTTTAAAGTTTTTCCCAGATAAAAAACTAAGGCTATATGTTTATATACCAGGAACAAACGCTGAAGTGTTTGCCTCGTACATCACGAATATTACACTTCTCCTCTGATTATTCAACACGTTTCACACCACTATAAAAAAAAAAAAATTAAAACGAAATAAAAACAAAAAAAAAAAACTGTCCGACCCAATGGTTTCGATCAAATCGGACTGCAAAAAATAGACACAAACAACAAACCATCTATCAAAGGCTAAGCAGCGAGAAGTACATGGTTCACTAATCTCAAAACTTCATCAATCAAAAAAAAAAAATTTTTTTTTTTTAAAAATTGTAAAATGTACAATCATTTTCTATCTGTAAACAGTTAAAAAGCCACAAGTTTGATTTGTATCGTCGGACACAAAACAATCAGAGTCAAGGCAATGAGCAAATGGCAATGTGTGTGCAGAGTAACGGGCCGTTGGGGGGTTTGGTGTTTTTTTTTTTTTTTTTTTTTTGCAAAATTTAAGACTGGAATTACACACGGTTTTTTTTTTTCTTGCATTTTTTTTTGGGGGGGAGCCAGGTCCAGGAGTGGGAGAGGGAGGGACTGGAAAGGAATCTATAGGAAGGGGCTTATACTTTTTTTTTTTTTTTGTCCGCTTCTGGCTTTGGCGCCATAAACCGCATGTGTGACCCCGGCTCGAGAATTGGGAAGCAAAGCTGCACCAGTTCTGTGGGTATAAACCTGGAATTGGTTGGAATATTAATGCACCATGTGTTAAGTTTTTTTTTTTTAAATTTCATGATTTAAAAAAAAAAAAAAAAAAAAATTATATATATAAAAAAAACTGGCTTTGGTTGTCCCAAATAATTGTAGAACCCACAGTTAAATCTTGCTCCCACTATCCCCCCTGCCAGCAGTGGTGGGGTATAGACAGATGGTGTGGTCAGGCTCACATTAGTGGTGAGTGCTCTAGGCAGATGCAGACTAAGGTGCATAAATTAATATATAATAAAATATATTATATATATATAAAATATATATAATATATTACACACACACACACACACACCCCTAGAGGCGGCATGGGAAGAAGGGCAATTCAACAACTTCAGTGTTAAAGGGATTGTAGGAAGTTAGAAAAAAAAAAAAAAAGTGACTGCTCTCTGAAGTGGCGCCACCTTCGGTCATCAGTTAGTGTCTGGTATTGCAGTCCATCTCCATATGACTGAATTCAGCAACACCAGGCAGGCCCCGTTTCATGCAGCAGACATGTTTTTTCTAATCTCCTATACAACCTCCCATCATTATTAACTATTCACAGTGATATCGCCCTAATGAATTGCTATGTTCTTCACACAATGGCTTCCTCATTGATTTAGTTATTGCCGATAGCGGTCATCCAAATGGCCTATTACCCTTTCCCCCCTCCCCCTTCCCAACATGAACTGGTTCGGGGAGCATGCATGC
>JAODAL010074314.1:0-14417 GCA_025379985.1 Phyllomedusa bahiana
ATTTTTTTAACATCAGAAATGTCCCCAGACCTTCTCCAGAACCCCGGTAACCATAACTGGTTATCTTATTACATCTAGAAATGTATCCAGACCCTTCTCCAGAATCCCGGTCACTATAACCTGTTCTATTATTACATCTAGAAATGTATCCAGACCCTTCTCCAGAATCCCGGTCACTAGAACTTGTTCTATTATTACACCTTTATGGGGGGGGGGTCGCTGCAGCTGATGCCTCGCAGTTGCCGTCGGGGCCCCCGGAGCGGAGACCTGAAGGTGACCATAGTTTTGCTCTGTGTAACACGTGACCTTGGCCGCCGGAGCCGCCGCCCTCAGTACAGAGCAGTCCCGGAGCCCCCATCCCAGGAGCCGCCGCCGAGGACACCGCCCGGGACCTCCCCCGCTCCGGCCGCTCTCACCTTGATGAGCGGGGACACTTGCACCGGCGGAACCATCTTGTCTCCTCCAAGTGACACTGCGGGCGGAAGGCGTGGTGTGAGGAGCCGGCGTCTGACGTCACCGGAAATACACTCTACGTCGCGACGCATACGCGCTCCGCCCACTACGTGTTACGTCGGTGACCTCGCGTCATGTGTCCTTATCACGTGATGCGGATCGCCGGAAGTCGGAACAGAGCGGCGGAAGCGGCGGCAGATTTCCTGTAATGGAAATTGTGGGAGATTCATAAATATGTAAATAATATTTATTATGTTTTTCGGTTATTTTCAAACCAAGTTCAGTTAAATCTGTGGGATCCGGTTCACACGGGGATGATTGACGCGAGCTTCGGTTTTGGCTTATAAATACTGGGTCTCATTTATCAAAGCTGCCTTAAGGAAGACAGTGGGTTGCCCGTAGCAACCAATCAAAGCGCAACCAGCGCTCATAGCGACCAATCAGGGCTCGTAGCGACCAATCAGAGCCCACAGCCACCAATCAGAGCTCACAGCCACCAATCCGAGCTCATAGCAACCAATCAGAGCCCATAGCGACCAATCAGAGCCCATAGCCGCCAACCACAGCCCGTAACCGCCAACCACAGCCCATAGCCACCAATCAGAGCCCATAGCAACCAATTAGAGCCCATAGCCACCAATCAGAGCCCATAGCGACCAATCAGAGCTCATAGCAACCAATCAGAGCCCATAGCCGCCAATCAGAGCCCATAGCGACCAATCAGAGCCCATAGCGACCACTCAGAGCCCATAGCGACCAATCAGAGCCCATAGCCAGCAATCAGAGCCCATAGCCAACAATCAGAGCTCATAGCCACCAATCAGAGCTCATAGCCACCAATCAATCAGAGCCCATAGCCACCAATCAATCAGAGCCCATAGCCACCAATTTTAATCAGAGCCCCATAGCCAGAATCAATCAGAGCCCATAGCCAGCAATCACAGCCCTTAGCCAGCAATCAGAGCCCATAGCCACCAATCAATCAGAGCCCATAGCCACCAATCAATCAGAGCCCATAAGCCCCAAAACAAAGCCACAGCCACCCAATCAGAGCCCACAGCCACCAATCAGAGCCCAAGGCCACCAATCAGAGCTCATAGCCACCAATCAGAGCCCCTAGCCACCAACCAGAGCCCATAGCCACCAATCAATCAGAGCCCATAGGGCCACCCCAATCAATCAGAGCCCATAGCCAGCAATCAGAGCCCATAGCCAGCAATCAGAGCCCATAGCCCCCAATCAATCAGAGCCGATAGCCACCAATAAAGCAGAGCCCATAGCCGCCATAAAGGCCACAGCCCCCAATCAGACCACAGCCCCAATCAGAGCCCAAGCCACCAATAGAGCCCTAGCCCCCAAAATCAAGCTCATAGCGACCAATCAGAGCCCATAGCAACCAATCAGAGCTCACAACAAACAATCAGAGCCCATAGTCACCAATCAGAGCTCATAGCCTCCAATCAGAGCCCATTGCATCCAATCAGAGCCCATAGCCTCCAATCAGAGCCCATAGCAACCAATCAGAGCCCATAGAAACCAATCAGAGCCCATAGTAACCAATCAAAGCCCATAGCCACCAATCAGAGCCCATAGCCACCAAGCAATCAGAGCAGTTCTCTTTTTCCCAGAGCACTATAAGAAATGAAAGCTGAGCTCTGATTGGTTGCTATGAGACCTAATTAGTTGCTATGGACTCAGATTAGTCACTGGGCGCTGCCTGGTTGCTATGGTCTCTGAGAGAATAGAAATACGGTTTTGTATATAAGAGTGCTCGGCGCACACCTTCCTTGGTGCGGAGGACACACATTCACGCACGGGGTCCTGGGAGTCGCACAACCACAGGCGCCATGGATTTTCGTGTTGTGTTACGTGAAGCGCCCACTGATGTCTCTCGCATTTTCCACACGGATGAGACTGATGCGCGGCCAAACGCAGTAAAGCCCCCGCGACGCGAGAAGCTCACACCAAGGATTTCTGCCGAATATTCCGCATGTTTTTTTTCTATAGGAAATGTACAACGTGTGACTCCAGCCTGATCGTAATACAAGGCGCTGCAGCGGTGCTGGGTGCAGACGGGGCGCCTGGTGACATGGGTGTTGTTAACACATCAGGGCCAAAGTCCACGCTGCCACCACCCACCCATCAAATATGGGAAAACCCCTCATCCTGCGAATACTGCCCAACGCCTGAGGATTGGCAGTTTTTGGATTGGGGGTTGTATAAAAAAAAAAACCTCCCCTTTTGTAGGATTAATCGTCCGTCACTTGATTGTTATTGCCAAGAACAGGGACGGATATTATGGAGTCATTGAAGGGTTCTCCGAAATTTTTGCAACAAAAGCTAGAGCCAAAAAAACTACACCAAAGAAAACACTTTACCTGAAGGCTCCGGCGCCCGGTGATGTCCCATCAGTCACATGATGCTGCAGCCAATCACTGGCCCCCGAGGTCACACACATGGGATTGGCTGTAGTGTCTGAGGATGGTGACATCATTACTGGGGGATACAGCAGTCATGCTGGCTTCAAAGAGGCGTTAGAGGGGGGGGTCATCGAGGCGTGGGGGGGGGGGGGATTAACAATGTTCTAAATTACCCCCACAGTCCGGAACTTTTGTAATGTATGTTCATCACACGTTCTACATTAGATGTTTGTTGACAAGAAACTCAATAATTGTGCATCTCTACTCACAGGAAACATCTGTATCCAGCCCAGTAGATCAGGGGACAAAACCTCTCTCTACACAGGAACCAGCTGTGTCCAGCCCAGTAGATCAGGGGACAAATCCTCTCTCTACACAGGAACCAGCTGTGTCCAGCCCAGTAGATCTGGTGACAAATCCTCTCTCTACACAGGAACCAGCTGTGTCCAGCCCAGGAGATCTGGGGACAAAACGTCTCTCTATACACAGGAAGCAGCTGTGTCCAGCCCAGGAGATCAGGGGACAAAACCTCTCTCTAAACAGGAAACACCTCTGTCAAGCCCCCGAGATCTGGGGACAAAACGTCTCTCTATACACAGGAAGCAGCTGTGTCCAGCCCAGGGGACAAAAATGTCTCTCTATACACAGGAAGCAGCTGTGTCCAGACCAGGGGACAAAAATGTCTCTACACAGGAAGCAGCTGTGTCCAGTTCAGGAGATCAGGGGACAAAAATGTTTCTATACACAGGAAGCAGCTGTGTCCAGCCCAGGAGATCAGGGGACAAAAATGTCTCTCTATACACAGGAAGCCGCTATGTCCAGCCCAGGAGATCAGGGGACAAAAATATCTCTCTACACAGGAAGCAGCTGTGTCCAGTTCAGGAGATCAGGGGACAAAAATGTCTCTATACACAGGAAGCAGCTGTGTCCAGCCCAGGAGATCAGGTGACCAAAGGAGTGTTTTTTAGGGCAGTCCGAGGCCCTGTGATAATACATCGCCTTCATCCTCTTCCATAGTAACACTACACACAGGTAACTCATACAGACTAGACAGATGATGCATCTCAGTCCCTCCACCTGCAGCGCCGTCCAGATGGGACTGCACATATATACTGCACATGGTCGCCTCACTGGTACTTTACTGTAATGCTCTATTCACGCCACATTGGGCCATACAAATGGCAGTAAGGCAGCACGGTGGCTCAGTGGTCACAAGTCAGGACAGTGGCTCAGTGGACGTAAAGTGCAGCACGGTGGCTCAGTGGTCAGCGCTGTTGTCCTGGGTTTCAATCCCAACAAGGAAACTGCAAGGAGTCTGTCTGTTCTCCCCACACTCCAACATCCTGTACACTGCCGCGGTATATGACAGTGCTTTAGAAATGAATAGGTCTGATCATGGGGTTCATATCCGTCTGTACATTGTCCACTGACCGGAGGCTCCTATGGGGCAGGAGTGCAGTGACCCCGGGGGTTCAGTCCTTCTTACTCTACCCACCCCTGTGACCCCCGCAGCAGATTGTTCTAGACATCTACAGAATGTGCTACATAATAGAACAATCGTGCAATCGCCTGATCCCGCGGAAGCTTCCGGCGACCACTGGGGGATGATGGGATTTCGCTCGTATTAATAGATAAGACAAGTTTGAAGAAAAGTGTTTAATCCTGTACACGATGCGGCGACGGCGATGATTACATATTTACTAGAACTGAAAATTTACATCTAGCAATTTATAGAAAACAAAATGTAACTGGAGTCCATGATTGAACGTCACCGGTGTCCGGGCTGGAGTCACTGATCAGGCAGGTCCAACGCCTCGGCCTCACGGATGGTGCGGATAATGCCCAAAAACACGGGGTCTGGAATGCAATGACGCGGGAGGCGGCGGCACCGGCCGGAGGGGGCGGGTCACTATCCTACTGTATGTACAGAGCGGGTCCTGGAGTCCGGGGGGAAAAAACAGCTTAAAACCAGAGCGGAACCGACTAAAAACAAGAAGAGATCAGAGACAACGAATCGGCGGCTCGAGAGGACAAAGGCTTAAAACAGGGCGCGCGAGCCTTGGTTCTCAAATTCTGACCAGGCGTCGTTCAGCTCCATGAAGATCATCTTGGCGTACTGCTCATAGGGTTGTCCGGTGGCCTGAAACGGAAGAGACACCAATGTTAGCGACTACCAAAGGGGGACCAGGGATTGCTGCAAAACTGGGAGCTGCTGCTTCAGTGTTAGGAGGTGGGGAACCAACCCCTTCACATTATATGGAGCTGCTGATGCCATCGGTGATGTGGAGGAAGCTTGGGAGGCACTAATACCTTACCGGGAGCCGATCTTATTAGCCAGGAAAATAATCTGATCTGTATCTGATAAGACACAGCAGCTGCTGCAGTTACAGGGAGGATACAGCCCCCGGCACTGACTGCAGAGCTGATCTGTATCTGATAAGACCCAGCAGCTCCTGCAGTTACAGGAGGATACAGCCCCCCAGAACTCACTGCAGAGCTGATCTGTATCTGATAAGACTCAGGAGCTCCTGCAGATACTGGGAGGATAAAGCCCCCGGCACTGTCTACAGAGCTGATCTGTATCTGATAAGACCCAGCAGCTCCTGTAGTTACAGGGAGGATACAGCCCCTGGTACTAACTGCAGAGCTGATCTGTATCTGATAAGACCCAGCAGCGCCTGCAGTTACAGGGAGGAAACAGCCCCTGGTACTAACTGCAGAGCTGATCTGTATCTGATAAGACCCAGCAGCTCCGTCAGTTACAGGTGGATACAGCCCCCGGCACTGACTGCAGAGCTGATCTGTATCTGATAAGACCCAGCAGCTCCTGCAGTTACATGGAGGATACAGCCCCCGGCACTGACTGCAGAGCTGATCTGTATCTGATAAGACCCAGCAGCTCCTGCAGTTTACAGGGAGGATACAGCCCCGGCACGGGACTGCCAGAGCTGATCTGTATCTGATAAGACCCAGCAGCTCCTGCAGTTACAGGGAGGATACAGCCCCCGGCACTGACTGCAGAGCTAATCTGTATCTGATAAGACCCAGCAGCTCCTCCAGTTACAGGGAGGATACAGGCCCCGACACTGACTGCAGAGCTGTTCTATATCGTATAAGACCCCGCAGCTCCTGCAGTTACAGGAGGATACAGCCCCCGGCACTGACTGCAGAGCGATCTGTATCTGAAAAGACCCAGCAGCTCCTGCAGTTACAGGAGGATACACCCCCCGGGACACTGACTGCAGAGCTGATTGTATCTGAAAAGACCCAGCAGCTCCTGCAGTTACAGGGAGAATAAAAGGCCCCGGCACTGACGGCAGAGTAAATCTGTAACCTGATAAGACCCAGCAGCTCCTGCAGTTACTGGAGGATACAGCCCCCGGCACTGACTGCAGAGCTGATCTGTATCTGATCAGACCCAGCAGCTCCTGCAGTTACAGGAGGATACAGCCCCCAGCACTGACTGCAGAGCTGATCTGTATCTGATAAGACCCAGCAGCTCCTGCATTTACAGGGAGGATAGATCCCCCGACACTGACTACAGAGCTGATCTGATCTGATTAAGACCCAGCAGCCTCCTGCAGTTACTGGAGGATACAGCCCCCGGCACTGACTGCAGAGCTGATCTGTATCTGATAAGACCCAGCAGCTCCTATCTATCCCTGTTCTCTGGACAGGGATAGATAAGATTAGATTGGCAGGGCAATGACAAACAACATGTAATAGGATAGAAACAGCAGGGCAGACTAATCTTACTTTACTGCTGCTGTGAGGGGTAGAGCCGAGCTGCAGGGTGGTCTCATTACAAATAGTAAGTAATGACAATAATCGCTCTATTATTCTCTGGAGAAGGGGATCAGGGGCCAGTGCGTGGCTGTACTTGGTTCGGGCTTCATAGCAGAGGGTGGGAGATTCCCTGGAGCGTTACCTTGTCGGGGTGCACCACCAGCACGGCTTTCCGGTAGTATTTCTTCACTTGATCCGGCGTCACCAGCTCAGACATGTTCACCGCTTTCCATTTGGTTTCTCCTTCCCAGAGCACAGTGTGAAGCGTGGAGATCAGAGCGCGGATATTCCGCTCCTTTCCTTCGATCCAGTCTAAAATCTACAGAAAGAAAGAAGAAATAGTAACGGAGATGCAGAAGCGACGCAGAATCCAGGGGCGGCGATATCAGTGTGGAAAACGAAGAATCGCTCACGTGACAAAGCCCCGCACCCCCCTCTGCGCTGGACCGCGGTAACCCCCATTGACTGTGCACCCCCCAAACCTGCCCTAATGCTCATGGGGGGGAAAAAACAACCGATTACACAAAAGAAAGTGCACGACCCCGAGGCAGAACCTGTGAGACAAAGCCCCATCTGATGTACAGCAGAACCTCCCCAACCACAGCAACAGAGGAGAGGACACTCCTGCTCAAAGGGTCACATCCCCCGCGGTTCTTAAAGGAGCAGTGCAGGGTTTTATTTTCAATTACTTCATTAGAAATTGCTTTAAAGTTGTTCTCAGGGAAATGAAGAAAAATAAATACAGGATGGAAAAAATGCCTCAATACCTTTAATTAGAAGAGTCTACGGGATAATCATTATAGCAGAACAAAATGGCCGCCGAACTCCCTGTGCATAAACCTGTCCTGCATTGCAGAGTACAGCAGTAGAACAGACTGAGTTACTTCCTGGTTAGGCTGACTGACATAACTGAGCATGTGTGCTGTGCTCAGCCTGAGAGAAGACTCTACATGCTCACTTTCATTTAAAACCGTCTCCTTTCTACACTGCATAGTTGAACCCAGCAGTTTCCCTCCCCTCTCTATAAAGCCGCATCTGCAGGTTTCTCCCTCCCTCTCTATAAAGCCCCATCTGCAGGTTTCTCCCTCCCTCTATATAAAGCCCCATCTGCAGGTTTCTCCCTCCCTCTATAAAAAGCCCCATCTGCAGGTTTCTCCCTCCCTCTATATAAAGCCCCATCTGCAGGTTTTTCTCTCTGACATGAAATAAGAATATTCTTTCCCCGTTTTAGGTCAATTAGGAACCAAAATTATTTCTATTCCCCAACTGCAGAATAATGAGAGGGAGAATTTTTAAGGCATTTTTATCATTTTCTGTAAAGTCAGAAGTTTCCTCCATTTCATTAGTATTTGGTGGCTTTGTCCTTAAACTGTAGGACTTGGGTCACACGTTCCGGATCCTTCCACAAGCTTCTCACAATAGTTGGTAGGAATTTTGGCCGCTTCCTCCTGACAGAACTGGTGTCACTGAGCCATGTTTGGGGGTCTCTTGCTCGCTGAGCCATGTTTGGGGGTCTCTTGCTCGCTCCGGCCTTTTCAGCTTTGTCCATACACTTCCAATAGGATGAGATCAGGGCTTTGTGACTGCCGCTCCAAAACATGGACTTGGTTCTCCTTAAGCCCCTTTGTGACCAGTTTGGCAGTAGCTTCAGGTCATTCTCCATCTGGAAGACCCATTTCTGCCCAAGCTGTAACTTCCCGGCTGATGTCTTGAGATATTGCTTCAGTTTAGCCACATAATCTTCTTTCCTCATGATGCATCTATTTTGTAAAGTGCACCAGTCCCTCCTGCAGCAAAACAACCCCACAACATGATGCTGCTGCCCCTGTGTTTTCACATTTGGGGATGGTGTTCTTAGGCTTCCAAGCTTCTCCCTTTTTCCGCCAAACGTAACGATGGTCATTATGGCCAAACAGTTCAGTTTTAGTTTCACCAGAAATGTAGGTCTTTGCTCCTGTGCATTTACAAACATGAATCTGGCTTTTCTGTTTCTTTTGGAGTAATGGCTTCTTCCCGGCAGAGCGGCCTTTCAGCCCATGTTGATACAGGACTCGTTTTCACTGTGGATAATGACACAATCTTACCAGCTTCCCACCAGCATCTTCACAAGGTCTTTTGCTTTGTTCTTGGGTTGAAATTTGCACATGTCAACTAAAGCACGTTCATCTATGAGACACAGAACCAGTCTCCTTCCTGAGCGGTATGATGACCGGACATTCCCATCTTGATTGTACTTGTGTATAATTGTTTGTACAGATGAACGAGGCTCCTTCAGGTATCTGGAAATTGCCCCCAAGGATGATCCAGACTTGTGCAAGTCAACAGTTCTCTTCCTGATATCTTGGCTGATTTCTTTAGACTTTCCCATGATGTTACACACAGAAGCAGTGTGTTTCTGGTATGCTATAAAATACATCCACAGCTGTGTCTCTAATTAACTAATTAGGTTTATTGTTTCCAATAAACCTATCAGAAGCTTCCAGAGACCTGACATCATATGGGCGGTCCCAAATTGTGTAAAGGCGGAGTCATCCCAGTGTATGGAAACTTCTGACTTTGCAGAAAGTAATAAAAATGCCTTAAAAAGTCTCCCTCTCATTATTCTGCATTTGGCAAATAGAAATAATTTTGGTTCCTAATTGACCTAAAACGAGGAAGGTTTATTCTGATTTCATGTCAGAGAGTGAGAAAAACCTGCAGATGGGGCTTTATATAGAGGGGAGGGAGAAACCTGCAGATGGGGCTTTATATAGAGGGGAGGAAGAAACCTGCAGATGGGGCTTTATATCTAGGAGAGGGAAGAACCTGCAGATGGGGCTTAATATAGAGGGGAGGGAGAAACCTGCAGAAGGGGCTTTATATAGAGGGGAGGGAGAAACCTGCAGATGGGGCTTTATATCGAGGGCAGGGAGAAACCTGCAGATGGAGCTTTATATAGAGGGGAGGAAAAAACCTGCAGATGGGGTTTTATATCGAGGGGAGGGAGAAACCTCAAGATGGGGCTTTATCTCGCGGGGCGGCAGAAACCTGCAGAGGGGGCTTTATATCGAGGGGAGGGATAAACCTGCAGATGGGGCTTTATATCGAGGGGAGGGAGAAACCTGCAGATGGGGCTTCTGATATATTGGGTGGAGATATATATATACACACATTGCTATATAGACCGATCCAACATGGCGATAAGGTGCGATATAACAGTGTAAGTGGTTCACACACTGGATTGTGACCTAGATTTACTGCTCATCTTGTGTGTTCCTCCATTATGTGTTTTTAATTTTTTTTTTGCTTCTCACACAACCCCTTTTAGGTGCACTGTAATACCAGTTAACTTTGCTCACCTGCAGATGAATACAGGATTTCTGATTGATGCAACAGTCTGTTAGGTCACATGACCTGCTCTCTGATTGGCTGATGGACACTGTGCATGTGATGCTGACAGGAAATCTGTGCCTCTATGATTTCCTATGAGACTGACTTTGACCCTCCTATAAAAATTCATAGAGGGATTCACCTCCAGGTCACACAACCATGCTGTGTGTCAGCAACTCAGGAAGCAGGTCACAGGGGCAGCAGTGAGAAATCCTGTATTCAGCTGCAGGTCACATGACCCAGGGACAGCAGTGAGGAATCCTGTATTCAGCTGCAGGTCACATGACCCAGGGACAGCAGTGAGGAATCCTGTATTCAGCTGCAGGTCACATGACCCAGGGGGCAGCAGTGAGAGATCTTTTGTTCAGCTGCAGGTCACATGACCCAGTGGCAGCAGTGAGGAATCCTGTATTCAGCCGCAGGTCACATGACCCAGGGACAGCAGTGAGGAATCCTGTATTCAGCTGCAGGTTACATGACCCAGGGGCAGCAGTGAGAGAAACCTGTAAACAGCTGCAGGTACCCTGACCCAGTGGCACAGTGAGGAATCCTGTATTTAGCGCAGGTCACATGACCCAGGGGGAGCAGTGAGAGATCCTGTATTCAGCTGCAGGTCACATGACCCATTTGCAGCAGTGAGGAATCCTGTATTCAGCTGCAGGGCACATGAAACCCAGGGCAGCAGTGAGAGATCCTGTATTCAGCTGCAGGTCACATGACCCAGGGGCAGCAGTTTAGAGATCCTGTATTCAGCTGCAGGCACATGACCCCCGGGGCAGCAGTGAGAATCCTGTATTCACTGCAGGTCACATGACCCAGGGGCAGCATGAGAATCCTGTATTCAGCTGCAGGTCACATGACCCAGTGGCAGCATTGAGGAATCCTGTATTCACTGCAAAGGGCCCCATGACCCAGGGGCAGCAGTGAGAAATCCTGTATTTAGCCCGCAGTCCACACAGCCAGGGCAGCAGTGAGAAATTCCTGTATTTAGCTGCAGGTCACACGAAACCCCGGGGCACAGTGAGGAATCCTGTATTCCCGCTGCAGGTCACACCCCGACCCGGGGCAGCAGTGAGGAATCCTGTATTCAGCTGCAGGGCACATGACCCAGGGGCAGCATGAGGGAATCCTGTATTCAGCTGCAGGTCACATACCCAGGGGGAGCAGTGAGGAACCTGTATTCACTGCAGGTCACCTGAAACCCAGGGGCAGCATGAGAAATCCTGTATTCCAGCTGCAGGACACATGACCCAGGGGCAGCAGTGAGACAGCCTGATTCAGCTGCAGGTCACATGACCCAGGGCAGCAGTGAGAGATCCTGTATTCAGCTGCAGGTCACATGACCCAGGGGCAGCAGTGAGAAATCCTGTATTCAGCTGCAGGACACATGACCCAGGGGCAGCAGTGAGACAGCCTGTATTCAGCTGCAGGTCCCAAGACCCAGGGCAGCAGTGAGAAATCCTGTATTCAGCTGCAAAGGACACATGACCCAGGGGCAGCAGTGAGAAATCCTGTAATTCAGCTCAGGTCCCATGACCCAGGGCAGCAGTGAGACAGCCCTGTATTCAGCTGCAGGCCCATGACCCAGGGGCAGCAGTGAGAAATCCTGTATTCAGCTGCAGGTCACATGACCCAGGGACACAGTGAAGAAACCTGTATTCAGCTGCAGATCACATGACCCAGGGGCAGCAGTGAGAAATCCTGTATTCAGCTGCAGGTCACACGACCCAGGGCAGCAGTGAGGAATCCTGTATTCAGCTGCAGTCACACGACCCGGGGGCAGCAGTTTAGGAATCCTGTTTTCAGCTGCAGGTCACATGACCCTGGGCAGCAGTGAGGAATCCTGTATTCAGCTGCCGGTCACATGACCCGGGGCAGCAGTGAGAAATCCTGTATTCAGCTGCAGGTCAAAACGACCCGGGGGGAGCAGTGAGAAATCCTGTATTCAGCTGCAGGTCACACGAGCCAGGGGCAGCAGTGAGAAATCCTGTATTCAGCTGCAGGACACATGACCCCCGGGGGAGCAGTGAGGGCAGCCTGTATTCGCTGCAGGTCCCATGACCCAGGGCAGCAGTGAGAAATCCTGTATTCAGCTGCAGGACACATGACCCAGGGGCAGCAGTGAGAAATCCTGTATCAGCTGCAGGGCCCATACCCAGGGCAGCAGTGAGACACCTGTATTCAGCTGCAGGTCCCATGACCAGGGGCAGCAGTGAACAGCCTGTATTTTAGCTGCAGGTCACAAAGACCCAGGGCAGGGAGTGAGAAATCCTGTATTCACTGCAGGTCACATGACCCAGGGATAGCATTGAGAAAAACCTGTATTCAGCTGCAGGTCACATGACCCAGGGGCAGCAGTTAGAAATCCTGTATTCAGCTGCAGGTCACATGACCCAGGGTCATCAGTGAGAAATCCTGTATTCAGCTGCAGATCACATGACCCAGGGGCAGCAGTGAGAAATCCTGTATTCAGCGGCAGATCCCATGATCCAGGGGCAGCAGTGAGAAATCCTGTATTCAGCTGCAGGTCACACGACCCGGGGGCAGCAGTGAGAAATCCGTATTTCAGCTGCAGGTCACTTGACCCATGGTCAGCAGTGAGAAATCCTGTATTCAGCTGCACGCCACATGACCCAGGGGCAGCAGTGAGAAATCCTGTATTCAGCTGCAGGCCACGTGACCCAGCGGCAGCAGTGAGAGGTCCTGTATTCAGCTGCAGGTCACATGACCCAGGGGCAGCAGTGAAAGGGAAACCTGTAATCAGCTGCAGGACCACATAACCCAGGGCAGCAATGAGAAATCCTGTATTCAGCTGCAGGTCACATGACCCAGGTGCAGTAGTGAGGAATCCTGTATTCAGCTGCAGGTCACATGACCCAGGGGCAGCAGTGAGAAATCCTGTATTCAGCTGCAGGTCACATGACCCAGGGGGCAGCAGTGAGAAATCCTGTATTCAGCTGCAGACACATGACCCAGGGGCAGCAGTGAAAATCCTGTATTTCAGCTGCAGGTCACATGAACCAGGGGCAGCATGAGAAATCCTGTATTCAGCTGCAGGTCACATGACCCAGGGCAGCAGTGAGAAATCCTGTATTCAGCTGCAGGGCACATGACCCAGTGGCAGCAGTGAGAAATCCTGTAGACCGCTGCAGGCCACATGACCCAGGGGGCAGTGAGAAACCGATCAGCTTGAGGACACATGCCCAGGGCACATGAAAATCCTGTATTCAGCTGCAGGACACATGACCCAGGGGCAGCAGTGAGGAAACCTGTATTCAGCTGCAGGTCACATGACCCAGGGGCAGCAGTGAGAAACCCTGTATTCAGCTGCAGGGCACCATGACCCAGGGGCAGCAGTGAGAAATCCGTATTCAGCTGGGAGGTCACATGACCCAGGGCAGCAGTGGAAGAATCCTGTATTCAGCAGCAGGTCACATGACCAGGGCAGCAGTGAGAAATCCTGTATTCACTGCAGGTCACATGACCCAGAGGCAGGAGTGAGAAATCCTGTATTTAGCTGCAGGCACATGACCCAGGGGTCAGCATGAAGATTCTTATTACTCAGGTCACATGGCCCAGGGTAGCAGTGAGAAATCCTGTATTCAGCTGCAGGTCACATGACCCAGGGGCAGCAGTGAGAGATCCTGTATTCAGCTGCAGGTCACATGATTCACAGGCAGCAGTGAGAAATCCTGTATTCAGCTGCAGGTCACATGACCCAGGAGCAGCAGTGAGGAATGTGCACCTAGAAACAATTTCTAATGAAATAAAGGAAAAAGAAAAAAAAGCTGGAGTTCCCCTTTAAAGAGGTTGTCCAGGATTAGAAAAACATGTCTCCTTTCTTCTGCAAACAGCGGCACCCATGTGCACAGGTTCTGTTTGGTACTGAAACTCAACTCCGCCAAAGTAAATGGACCAGAGCAGGAATACTACAGACAACCTGCAGACAGGTGCAGCACGGATAATATCCTGTTGTGCTCGCCGGGGCCCTCAGGTGGTAATCCTGCACATTACTGATCCTGTGATGATTTCCAGTATAAACTTCATGTTTGTATTTTTCCCCCGTGGAGCTTGATAATGCCCAAGTCAGGAGACTGTGATGGTCGCTCCAGAACCTTCACTTCTCCTGCTGGGGCGACCTGCCTTTTGTTCGGTTTATTTTATTGGCATTCAGGGGCAAACCTGGGAATCGGCCATTAACTCCCTTTTTAGGGATCAGCAAGTTGTGCAGAAAGTCCTGAGACCCTGAACAGTTGGGGGAGAGACGGGGGCACTTGCCGCCGCCTCTACAGGGGAGAGACGGGGGCACTGCCGCCGCCTCTACGGGGGAGGGACGGGGGCACTTGCCGCCGCCTCTACGGGGGAGGGACGGGGGGACTTGCCGCCGCC
>JAODAL010074315.1:0-14416 GCA_025379985.1 Phyllomedusa bahiana
GTTAAACATTTACCCACTGAAATGCATTTACTGTGCATTCATATGTCTTTGATTTATATGGACATATATGGAGTCATTTGTCTGCTCTATGCATTGGGCTTCTGGCAGCATAAACCAAAGGGAAAGTTTTTAATTTTTTTTAGAGTGGGGAATTTGGGTTTCATCTTTTTTAACCCCCCTTCCTGCTGTATGGTCATAATTTTTTGGCTCTTCATTTTTTTTTCTCCCTGGCCTTCAAAAGCCATAACTTTTTTATTTCTCGATCTACATAGACATAGAAAGGATTGTTGTTTTGCAGAAAAAGGGTGTATTTTTTAATTTTTGCCTTAACTGTACCAATAAACATTGGGAAACCCCCCCCCCCCCCCAAAAAAAAAAAAAAAATTTAAAAATATATATTTTTATATTTATATATACATATATAATATATATATAATATAAAATTTTTATTAATAAATAATTATTTTTATATTTTTTTTTAGTTTATTTATATATTTATAAAATATATAAAAATTTTGGTGAAATGTAAAACGTACTTGCGTTTATGGGTTTTCAAAAGGGGGTTTTTTTTTTTTTGGGATTCACTCTTTGGGACAAAAAAATTGGGTTTTTTGGAACCTTCCAAAATTTTAGGGTTTCGTTTTCGGGAGTTCATTTTAAAAAAAAAAAAATTTTCAATCTTTTAATTTTTTCCTTTTGCCGCCATTTTTTTGTGACCAATAACTTTTTTTTGGGTTTTCCCCCCTGTGCAAAACCCGAGTGAGGGGAAATTTTTTTCCCGGGCTAAGAATAGTTTTTTGTTTTCCCCTTTTGGGGGTCCTTTACAAAATTTTTAGGGTTTTTGGAAGGGGAAAAGGGCCTTTTATTTTACCAATTTAGATTTTTTTTTCTCTACAGTGTCCACCCCAAAGGGAAAAAATGATGTTTAATTTTCTTTGATGAACATAGAAAGGATGTGTCTAAAAAAAACTATGGATAACTCTTTTAAATTTTTTTTAAACTTTTATTTGTTTTAAATTTCCCAAAAACACCCGTTTTTTTTGGAAAAATTTTTTTAATTTTCCCTTTTTTTTTAAATTTTTTAAAACTTTTTTTTCTTACTGCAACATGGGAGCAGCGGGTATGGGGTAACCCTTGTTTATTTATTCCCTTCAGCTTCTGCGAAATTGCAGCTAGGATGGAAAATAAGGCGTTTTCCCGGCCAAATTTAAAAAACCCCTTGCCCACGGTCAACAGTGACAACAGCAGCTAACGTGTTTGACAGAGTGAGAAAGCTCTCTCTGTCCTCCATCAGCAACCCCACGATACGAGTGTGGGGTGCCGATGGTTGTCATGACAACAAGGGGGGGCAAATAATGGCCTTCAGGTTGTCTATGAAAGGAAAGGCCCCGTTTTTGTCTGCCCGTCGGCTGATTTAAAAGTTGGGTTAAAAAAGGGGGGGGGGGGGGGAAAAACAGGGAAAATTTTTAAAAAATTTTTCCATAGTGGGAAAGTAAAAAAAGTAAAAGAACCCTTTCCAATTAAAAAATGTCACATTTTTAAAAAAGTTTTTAATGAATGCCGTAAAAAACAATGGCAAAATTGCTACTTGTTCGTCCTGCGCAATTTAAATATATTTAAACCCCCCGGGGTTAACCAATGTTTCATTCCGTTTGTTTCCCCCAAAGAAAAGCCCTTACCCCAGCTCGTTTACTGAAAAATTAAAAAAATTTAAAGGGTATGAAGAGAAGGGGGGGCTAATCAATTTTTTTAAACAGGGGAAAAAAAGGGTTTTAAAAAGGGGAAAACCTTTTTTTAAAAAAAATTTTATAAAAGTATCCCTCGTAATCGCATTGCCCAGGGATTAAAACTAAAAATGTCCCCTATATACTGGGGAAAGGTGAGTGCTGTAAAAAAAAAAAAATAAAAAACAAAACCGCCCGAAATACTTTATTGTCTCTCCCTAGCCTCCCAAAAATGGATTAAATGGCAATCAAAAAGTCATGTGTGGTATCCCAGTAGCCTTTCTACTGCTGTTAGAGAAATGGTTGTCGTGTGTCAGTAGATATAGTACATTGTGTGACAATTCTTCTGAGTTAAACAACAAATCCAAAAATAGGGAGAGAACCAAATAAAATATAACTTTTTTTCTTTAACTGTATTTTTATTAAGAATTTTACCGAAAAGAAAAATATAAACACATTTTCAATATGTGGGGGTATCCCCCCCCCCCCCCCCCCCCCCCCCCCCACGTTACAGAGAGAAGGTGCACAACATTAAGTGTACAGTATGCAAAATGTACAAACATGAGTACTAACATATAAACTCTGCACTAATCACTTTAACATGGTGCGGGAGAGCATGTACATCTCTCATTAATAGTGAGAACAGTAAGAATTTTAAAGATTATTTGCGGAACAGGAGTGTGACTTCGAGCGAAGATGAACAGAGCAAAAGTCGAAGTTGCATGAAGTCATACCTCTTATGTCCACAGCTCCCTTCATTGAGCTTAACAGATATTTCCAGAGCATAGAGAACCTTTAATTTAGTTATATATAGCCTAAGGTCAAACTAACAAACCAGACAGACCCAGGTGGGGGGGGGGGACACAAAGGATAGCCTGGAATATGGTCCAGTAATCCCTGCTATTTCCAGGGCTATCTCACACACCGTTGATAGTAACATATCCATCCAGGGTGACCAGTTTGTGAAAAAAAATCGGTGTTTGTTAACGTATAGACGCGTAAGGTACTCCATGTTCCTTATGTCTCTCAGTCGCCCTATAGCTCGGAAAGGCCCGTGGTTGCCCTTCTACCTCTTCCAATGGGCTGCTACTAGCATCGAGCAGCTTTAAGAATCATGCAGCATCAATTTGAGTGTACAGTTTTGAGAGCTTGAGTTGGCAAATAGATTAAAGAGAAAACATTTGGTATCATCGCAGACGTAAACCCAACCTGTCATTGCCAAACATCTAACACTGCCCAAAAAACGTTTGAATCCCCTGGACATTCCAGAAGATGTGGATAGATATTCCCCCCTGATATTCCACATCGCCAGCATACTATCCGATATCGCCGGTTTAGTTTGTGCAGCAAGGAGGGAGTATGGTACAAGCACATTATATTTTTATAAATGTTTTCTTAATATGTGTGCATTAGGGAAGTCTGTGAGGCCTCTTCCAGACGAGATCCCATTCTCAATGAGAACTCTCTATCCAGCATTGCTTCCCCACTTTAAACAAATAACTTGTCGTGAGTGTCTCATCCGGGAGGGGTCCAGCAGAATAGCAATAAAATTCTTGATATAACCCTTAGTGGGCGTGTGTAACCGCACAACCTTTCGAATTGGGTATGGGAGAGACCGTTTCTAGAACGTAAAATATAAGACATATCATGAGCATTTGGCATGTAAGTGAAGTAGCAGTTGGTAGGCAGTTTTCGTGGTCTGTCTGAAAAGTTTGGAAGTGGCTTAATGCATTTATTCCATTGTCCTACTAGTCCGCAAATCGGAAGAGAACCATTTGTTGAGCCACCACTTTCATAGCCTGACCATTCCCATTTTCCCCTCAGAGAATGACGGATTGAACAGGAAGTTGGTCATGGCTGAGGAGGGAGAACATATTCCAAATTTACTCCGCACACCGATGCCATACTTTACTAGCGTGAGGTCCTTGGGCCTAATAAAGCCCTTCTACAGGCACAGGGAGGTGGCCCACAGAGATGAAGTCGCAGTGTGTAGGTGCAGCCACAACTTTTCGAGAATTTCATACCATATCGAATATACAATAAAAGATGACCAAGCCGGGAATTTACGTCTTAATTGGCGATAGCCAGTAGTACTTAGATAAGTCCGGCACAGCTAGGCCACCGTTTTCCTACCAGTTATTAATACACTCTGTCTAATTCGATGTCGTTTATTAGCCCAGAATAAACCGGAGCACAGCAGCCTGAAGGAGTTTTAAATCTTTAATTGGCACCGCACAGCAGAGTCTCAAAGATATAATAGTTTAGGGCAGCATAGACATTTTAAACGCTCGAGATGCGCCTAGCAGTGACAACGAAAGCCCCTTCCACTCTAGTCATAGTACGTCTGATTCTAGGAAAAACCTCAGGGAAGTTTAACTTATTAAAATAAGATGCCAAAGGACATGATATTGTACCCCTAAAATATTAATATGTGAAGTTTCAATGATAAGGAAGTTATCCATTAGAGATCTCACCTCCAGCTGAAACTGTTTATGGCAGTTGCTTTCTGTTTTCATCGTGTTTATTTTTATATGCCCGAGATGTTGCCGAACTTCATTGAGCAAACTATGGCAAGTTGGGAGTGATATATGTGGAGATGATAATGTCAGTAAGATGTCCATCGGCAAAGAGAAGACCAACTTGAATTCCCTCTCCTGCAGAGTGACTCCATGGATGCTCGGGTTAAGGCGGACAGCGGAGGCAAGAGGCTCTACACACAGGCAAAAATTAGTGGCGAAAGAGGACACCCTTGTCTAGTGCCATTTAGGATGGAGATCATTGGACATGTTTAAGTCGCAGCATGGTTGCCAGTCAGTTTGGAATACAAGGCCCTCAGCGCTAGAAGGAAGGGGCCCCCAATTCCAAAGAACCTAAGCACCTCAAACATATAGGACCATACCCGATGCGTCAAAAGCCTTCTCGGCACGAGGCCAATATCAAGGCTGCTCGATTTAGATTTGTTGATCCACATCGATCAGTGACTATTGTTTTTCTTCCGGGTGTTGTCCCCCCCCTGCGTTTTAAGATAAACCCCACCTTGGTCTCCATGGAATGAGTCTGGGTAAAAGCGCCGCGAGTCATTAGCTAGCACATTGGTGAATAACTTTAGAATCTGTATTAAGTAACGCTATAGGTACTGTAACTTTGAGACACCATTGGATCCTTATTCGGTTTAGGCAGGAGGTAATCTAAGCAGTGTAAGAAGGTCGAGACAGCTCTCCCCCTTCATCACATGGTTATACATAGCTTAGCAAATGTGGTGATAATTCTGGGCTAAAAACCTGGTACGTATAAGATAAGTGAAACCGTCAGGCCCCAAGCTTTACCATTGGGCATAGATTTTCAGGACTGCTTCTAGCTCCTCCATGGAGATTGGAGCATTGAGGGAGTCTTGGCTCAGTGAAAGCGTGGTAGCCCACATGATTTCAAAACCGCCCCAAGATCTGGGATCGAGACTCCAAATCTTTCGGGAGATGATCCGGAGAGATATAACCCCGAAAAGTATTTGAAAAAAATAGCTGGGTTTTATCACCTGTGGACATATGTTACCTGACCCTTCGAATCCCGCAGGGCTGAGTGCCTCTGCCGAAGCATCCTCCCTTAACTCCTAGCCAGGATCGTGTGAGCTCTATTCCCACCACTCTAAAAATCTCCTCCGCGTATAAACTAACATTTTTTTCTACCTGCCTAAAGCCAAGCCTTCAATTGTGCCCCTGATATTAAACAATTTTCTTAGCAAGGTTTAGATGGGTGGAGACCAATGCAGCCGTCTAAAGATAAAACCTCCTGACCTTAAAGTCTCGCCTTGCAGCTTGGGCGTCTCTTTTGATCTTTGAGTCAATGGATATGCAGGTACCCCGCAATGACTGTTTTGTGGGCCTTCCCCCAAAGTAACGGGAGAGATACTGACCCCAGTGGTTTAAAGAGAAGTATTCTCCTAATATGGAACCCTGATCTCCCTCCTATGTAGGGTTTTGATCAAGCTCTCGTTCAAGGGCGCCAATGACAATTTCGAATGGGGTGTTATCCATCTTAAGCGTTTAGAAATATAGGAGCATGATATGACCACGAGATCTGGCCTACCTCGCCACCGCCAGACGCTCAAAATTCAGCATATTTCAAGAAGCACAATTCGGGAATGTGTACCGTTGGGGCAGAGAAGAAGTGTACGATCTTCCTGGGCTGGCTATTCTCCATAAATCAAACAGAGAGTGTCTCCTGATCATCTGCCTAAATTCCCTAGAAAGGCGAGCAGTCTGACCTGTTATTTGATGTCTAGCACTGCATAATTTATCCATAGTTTCAGAAAATGCCACATTGAAGTCCCCGCCTACCAGTAAAAAAGTGGAGGAGAATCTACGTAATTTAGAAAAGACCCGATTCATAAATTTGATTTGAGATTGGTTGGGGGCATAAATATTACACAGTGTTAGGGCGATGCCCTTATAGTTACCCTTGAGAAAATGACACGTGCCTTCGAATCAGTCCACCAAGGTGTCTGTGACCTTGAAGTGGCATCACGATTGGCGAGCAGAATGCTACAACTGCCTTTTTCCTAGCATAGGGAGTCATACGTAGGAACAGGGTAGTGATTCCTAGCAAAGGCAAAGTAGCCCTCTGTTGAAGTGTGTTTCTTGGAGGAAAAAAAAAAACACGATTTCACTTGAGCTGCACCATCTCGGAGAGGAGCAAAACGTCTTTTAAACATTTGAATTAAACCGTTTTTACATTTAAAGACTTTAACTAAAGCATCATAGACTAACAAGAGACCATATAATTCTGCAAAATGCGTACCTGAGGTCGCGGAGTCACCAGCAGAGGCTATCCACACTAGACACAAAAAGGGAAGGGAAAGACAAGACAACATACACAAATGTAAGCAATAGAACATAATAATAGTGAACACACTAACAAGTACCGGTATCCCCTGTCCGGGATGAACTAGGGGGTGTTAAGGTACCCAGGGATGAGGATACAGTTAGAATAGATAGATAGTATGATTGGAGGAGCTACTCCTAAAATAGCTTCCCCAGTGATGAAGCCTAATCTGGTTAGCACTTTACACTTTAGTGCTTGAACCGAATGGTGATCCTCAAGTAGGGGGAATAGTGTCGAACACTACCCAGTCACTATGGAGTCCGGTAACCTCCTCTACCTGTGCCTCTGATGGGGAGTGAGCGAGAGCAAAGATGGGTGTACCCGACCAACCTGCCCATTATAGCATAATATTGGGAGAGGGTAGAAATTAAATATGATAGGAGTAAAGATAAAATAATAAGAGGAAAAAAAAAAAAAACATAATAAGGAAAGAAACAGAAGGATGGGGTAATGAAATCCTTATAAGTGTTTGGGGCTGCCACATGCCTTATAGGCAAGTTTTCTATTCAGTTATGAGAAAGTAGAAACTAAGACAGTCAAGTCTTCGGACGAGAGGCAGAATCCCCGGGGGAGTGGGCCCCAGCCAGTGGGAGAAGGTACCGGCACGTCCTAGGTCCTTTTGCATACGTACCGGTGGAGCAGGAGGCGGTAGTTATTTCAAGGTCCCAGTCCTGCCAACTCCGGCATCGGGACATCAGTGCGAAGAACAGAAAGTGCGGAGGTCCTCAATACTCTTAGCACCGACGAGCGACCATCTCTAGTTTACCAGCAGCGTAAGGGGCAGCCCCACTTGTACCTTAATTCCCTTTTTTTGTAGCTCAGCGAGTAGAGGTTTTAGGCATCTCCGCTTTTGCAGGGTGAACCAAGACAGGTCCTGAAACAAATTGGACTTAGGCACCTTGGTATTGGATGGGGCCTTTGGTTCTGGCACAGGACATGATCTTCTCCTTCAATTCATAGTCATGCAGGCAACATATCACGTCTCTTGGGAAATTTGCGGAGCTTTTAGGTCGTAAGGCCCTGTGAGCCCTTTCAAATTTAATACTGTGAGAAGAGGTTTCTCCCAGTAATGAGTTGAAGATCTCAGTGAGAGTGCCTCTCAGGTTTTCAGAGTCTTTAGCTTCAGGGAGACCCCGGATTCTGAGGTTGTTACGCCTCCCCCTATTATCTAGATCTTCTAGGTGTCTCGCCATATCACGCAAGACATAGGTTTGGAGGGGGGTGCGTTCAGAGATCAGAGACAAACTCCCTGGTTTCATCATGTGCTGTTTCTAGACTATCTACTCTTGTTGCTATACTTTTGAGGTCCGATTTCATTTCTGCAATTTCTGACCGGAAAGTCTCTTTTAGTTCCAGCACTAAGGCCTTGAAATCATTCTTAGTAGTTAAGTGGTCAGTATAGGATTTCCAATCCTGCATTGAAATAGAGGAAGGCATTTCCCGCTCCTGTGGATCTGGCAATGATTCAGAAGAGGAGCGCCAGCCACTGTCCGAAAGCTGCCGTGGCTGGGATTGATTAGAGAGATCTGACATTGCCAGTTGACGGTTGCGCGACCGTTTGGCTTTACTGCTAAAGTATTCCCGACCTTTTAGGGCCCTGGATACGCCTGTGACTTGGGTGGCATAAGTCGCAGGAGTAAAGTCAGTGAGCCCTATGGATGTGTCAGGGCTCAGAGATTATGGATGATATTGAGTTGATTGGACTGGGCAGAAGCTGGGAATTACACCTGAGTGTAGAGCAGCAACTCTGCAGCAGGGGATGTGGCCTGCTTGATCAAACCCTCGGTTCAGGGAAGGGTTAATCTCCACAGCCGGTTTTCCACCACTATGACCTATAACAGCTTTAGGGCGTTTAGAACGGTCCCAAAGGGAATAGCCTGTGCTTTTCTGCTTTCAGGGAGCTAGGGCACCGTTTTAATCTTGCGCGGCCCCGTTTTCACTCCTCTTAGCCATTGTAACCCTTATAGTAATGATGGGCCTACAATGGCGACGCTCCTCCACAAGATAGCAGGTGAAGCGTGAAGTACTTGCGCCCCAGTCTCTGATTAGAATTAAATTAGCTAATAGCCAGGTTGCAAACCAGTCTATCCCCCTCCGGGCCTGCCAGTGACTTTACAGATCTGGTTTATTATTTTAAGTCCAGTGGCTACTCACTGATCCTGCGCTTTCACCCCGGTCCCCGTTTTCTTCCTTCGGCCCCGCTGCCCGCTGGCGGGAAAAAGTGCGTGCCAGGGCGAGCTGCGGGAAAGCCCCCCCGGCTGCCGCCCCAGGAGTTCCCCCCGGAGTACCGCCCAGGATACCGGGATCCCCCCTCCTCCGCTAAATTTTGTCTCTCCTCAGAGCCGTCCCTCCTTTCACCTTATTCGGAATGGCCCTCCCCCAGAGCGCCCGCGCCCCCGCCAGAAGACTCCGGGGTTTGTCACCGCACGGCCCCGTCCCCCGGGGGGGAAGATTATTCGCTGCTTCCCCTCGGGTCCGCCCGGGGGTATACCCGTGATCCGGTCTCCAACCCAGGTTTTCATCTTTTTTAGCCCCAATCTGAGCAGGTGGTCTAGGGAGTTCCACTAAGCGCACCCATCTTGTGCACGCCGGGACCCCCCCCCATCAAAATTTTTTAATGGGGAAAAGCATAAAAAAAAATTTTTTTGGGGGCATTTTTGCTATGAATACAGCAAAAATCGGCCCTTTGGGAAACAAAATGTGGTTTTTAAGGGGCATTTCCCCCTCACAATTTTTAACAGGGGCTGAGAAGTCATTTTTAATTTTTTGGGTCATTGCGTGACAAACAGCAATAATCTGGGCCTTTAGAAAAAAAATGTGGCTTTTAAAAGGCATTCTTCCTCCCCCCCTTTTTAACATGGTGAGAAGTCATTTTATAATTTTTTGGGGGCATCTGCTTTGAAATGCAGCTAACTACAGTCCTATTTAAAAAATTTGGTTTTTTAACAACATTTGTTTTTCACAATTTCAAAGTGGCCAAGGGTGATGGTGCGTCAGAATCAGAAAGGAGGACCGTTAATGGACACATATTGAAAAAGACTTGTTTTTGCAAGATCTTAACATAGCACAAACCCTTTATTTAGACAACCCCTTTACTACAAATTTAAAAAAAAAAGAAACAAAGACATGGTGGGATTCCATTATTTTTAAAAAAGTGTTTTCTAGAATTAAACTACTAAAAAAATAAAAGCTAGAAAAAAAATTTCCCTCTAATTGTACAAGGGGGTACAAAAAACTTAAACCAATTAAGGTTTTAAAGGGGAAACAGGGTTATGAGCAGGACAGAGAACAAAAAAACAGAGACAATTTCCCCCAGAACGTTAGTAAAATGGAAAAAGAATGCCAAAAAAAAAGGGCACCGGGTTGGAACAGGAGCTTTAACCCCGAAAATTTCCCAAATTTCCCAAGCTCAATTGGTCCCCTCTCAAACGGGGGGGCCAAGCGCTACCCGGTCTTACTGTTTTACTGGGGAAAGGGCTGGGGGTCCCCCCTCACACTTCCTTTTTCCCCGCAACTGCTTCAGAAACCAACTTTTTCTTTGCGGGCGTCAAAAGGGGAAATTTTTAACCGGAAAAAAGATAAAGGGGTGCCAGCCGGGGCCTCACCGCACCCACGAAAACCTGGCCCTGGCAGCTGAACCTGCGTGTTAAAAATTTTCAGACCAACCTGGGCCTCCCCCACACCCACAAAAAGGGCCCGGGGCCCAAGCAGCGGACCTCCGTTTTAAAAATAGCGGACGGCACCTTTTGGCTTTTCACCACAGGGGCAATCAGGAAGCTTCAAATTTCCAAAAAAAGTCAATTTTGAAAAAGGTGATTTCTGGGAGGTTAATATTTTAAAAAGGGGGCTTCAGGGGCTGAAAAAATTTTCAAAATTTTGAGGTTTAAAAAATTTTCTACTGGATTTCCACTAGGGGATCGCATCTTTGATCTCCAGGGAGTCTGTCCCTAATCACTGAAGAAGGTTTTGGGAAAAAAAATAAAAACCTTTAAAATTGTTTGGGTTTTGAATCAGCCCTCAGAACCCAAAGGGGGGCAAATGCCTTCTAAAACTAAAAGTTTTTTTTGGGATGATTAAGAAAATTGTTTTATTTTAGGGGGGGTGTGGGGACAAATTAACACATCTACAAAATTAAAAAAATTTACCTTTAAAAACGAAGGGGGGAGGGGTGTATTTTGAAATTTTAACCACCCCCTTTTTAAAAAAAAGCAAAAAGAAATAATGTAAAACAAATCAAAAAAATTTTTCCCCCAAAAAAAATTTCCCTGTAAAAAAAATTTTATCATTCCCCCAAAAAATATACAAATGCCCATTTCCATGTAAAAAATAGCAAGTGCCCCTTTGTGATCTGTGGATAAAACCCCGGGTTTTTAACCCCTTAAGCCGAACGCCTGAAAAAAATTTTTAATTTGACCAAACTTTTTTTTTATTTTTGGCCCCCTTTCATTTAAACAGTTGTAATTTTTTTAAATTTTTTTAAAATGACGAAATTTTGGATGAGGCCTCGTTTTTTAAAGACAAGTTTTATTTTTAAAAAGGGAATTTTTTAAGTACACTTAAAAAAAATTGCATATTTTTTTTTTTTTTTTCCCCAAAAAATTTTTTTTTTTTTTTTTCTTTTTTTTTTTTTACACCTTAAACTTTTCCCACCCTTAATAACTTGTTAGTTTAATTCTACAGGTTTTTTACGGTCGTGGGGATACCAAATATGTTATTTTTTTTGTGTGTGTAATTTATGTACAATTATTTTTTTTTAAAATATTTTTTTTTTAAATTTTTTTAAATTCTGTTTTTTTTTTTTATTTTTTTTTTTTAAAACTTTTTTTTTTTTTTTTGTACTTTTTTTTGGGCTCCCATGAAGGGAGAACTGTTTAACATTTTTTTTTAAAAAATTTTTTTTACACTTTGTAATGTATTACATAATTTATAAAATGCTAATACATGCTAACTGTGTCCCGTCTGACACAAGGGAGTATTAAAGGGCAGCACACAGTGCGTCCTAACAATGGGTTCATACACAGAAACCTGGGGGCCAAACCCAGGTCCCCCCGAGCTGACTGTGCAAACCCCTTTCCCGGGGGCCCGGGCGGGGGAACCCCGGGGTTCCCCACACCCACAGAGAAGGGGGTCCCTTTTATTGCGCTGCGGTAAAAGCACCGCCGCAATTCCCCAAAAAATTAAAGCATCGGTTGCGAGTTTCCCCCCGCCCCCGATGCCTGCAGGGCATGCTCTGGGGTCGGGGGTGTGTAGTTTAAACCCCAAACCCACGCAGCTGCGGGAAACCGGGGGGCCGCAAAACCCCCATTTCTTTCAGGGCGTCAAAAAACGTCGCCGCCGACGAACGACCCGCACCGGCCGCCGTCAAAAGAAAGGGGCGCTTTCCCCTTAAGGGGTTTTAAAGGGTTTATGCCGGGCCCAGGACAGATTAAAATCAATGTCCCGGAAACTAAAAAAGGTGGTTGAAAGACTCCCTTTTTTCCCGGGACTTTTTAATCTGTGGGTCAGACAGGTTTTAAGGGCCCATTTGCTACGGACAGTTTTAAAGTCAATGTCCAGTAAAACTAAAATGGGGTTGAAAGACCCTTTTAGGGGAAATTTTTATCGGGGGTCTGCGGTTTGGCCAGCTGTGGGCGAAGGTAATCAATGTCCATGAAAAAAAATGGGGGTTGAAGGACTCCTTTCCCAGCACTTTTTAATTTGTGGTCAGACAGGTTAATGTCATAATGCGGACAGGACAAAAAGTCAATGTCCATAAAAACTAAAATGGTTTGGTTAAAGACCCCTTTTTTCCCCGGCATTTTTTAAATTGGGGGGTAAAGGGGTTTGGGGGGCTATGCTGCGTTCCAGACAGGATAGTCAAGCCAGTTTAAATGTTTTGACTGTTGTGGATTTAATTCCACTTCTCCCCCTTTTGGGTGTAAGAATAAGGGGGTTGTTCCCTCCCAAAGACTTTAATGGCATCGGCGAAAATCTTTTATGACTTCGAAAATCGTTTTGTAATTGGGGGATACGACCCATGCGATAGTAAACAATCGCTCATCACTATACATGACAATTTTTACTTAAAGCTTTAATTATTGCAACTTATGCTGCTTCGGTTTCCTGTCTTTATAATGTGGTGCCATGTCTCAGTTTGTTGAGATATAAACTTTTTGTATAAACAATAGACTTATTAAGATGATATATGAGGAGGGGAACATCTCTCCTTATGGAGAGCACGTTAAGGTGGTAGTGTTTTGTTTTGCCTTTTAGCCCACTACTCAGCATCTGCATATCACAAGGCATTATGGGAAAGGAGCTGGAAAGCTCACTGCGCCCTTTCCAGCTCCTTTCCCATAATGCCTTGTGATAAGATGATATATGTAAGAGTCTCTTTTTAAAACATCCTGGACTATTGGCAGTGGCTTGTGGTTTATGTATATTTGATATTTGGATTAAACAGAAAAGAAGCACTGTTTAAACCTTATCAGGCCATCATATTTTCTTTCGACTACATCTCCTAATCATTTGATTATACTTTTTAAGCTGGAAAAGTACATTTTGTGCCATAAATGATTTAGCAAGGAATGTAGTACAAATACATTAAAGTGCTTTTTGTGCTGTTATTGTGTGTAAAGGTTACATGTATTTTATGGTAATAGCAAGTTATTTCCTTTCAAAATAGTTTTATCATATTTCACTATGTTCTATTCTTTTTAGTGAATAACACATGCAGTTTTGCAAAATAACATGATGAAGCATTATTATTTTTGCATTATGTTACAGATGTAATTGTCAATTTTACAGAAGAATCTATTTGTACATTTCTACAAGATGTCAGTGGTGGCATCACTAATTGTTTAATAGTTCTGTTATTTCAAAAAGCTTGTCATCATAAACTCCAAAGTAGAAAGAAAAAAAATTATCTACAAAAATAAAGTGACCTGCTTTTTTGTTTGACTTGTTTAAAGTAAGAAAAACAACTCCCCAAAATTAATGGAGGACTGGGAATCCTCACAATAGATAATGCCAGTATTTTCATAAAGAATTAAGGAAAATACTTGACCTAAAATGTAACTTTTAATAGATATCTTTTTTTTAAAATACACTCAAAAAACCTATTTTACCCTAAACTTACCCTATGTCCTACACTAGAACCCTACCTATCCCAAATAAAGGGAATCCCGTCCCAATAAGGATGACCCCTACCGGAACCTAACCTACCACAAAAATATCCTAATACACTCTATAACTCAACAAACGAATATAGAGATAAACACCAACTATATTACTAGATAATGCCAAGGCCTCCTAAGGCTATAACTAACAGCTCCAAACACCTACAGATCTAATATATAGGTCCCATAAACAGGACATATATTAGATCTGTAGGTGTTTGGAGCTGCTAGTTATAGCATTAGTAGCCTTGGCTTTTCTAGTAAAAAGAGTTTGGTTTCTATCTCTATATTCGGTTTGTTGAGTAATAGGGTGTATTAGGGTATTTTTGTGGTAGGTTTAGGGTTCTAGTAGGGGTCATCCTTATTGGGACAGGATCCCCTTTATTTGGGATAGGTAGGGTTCTAGTGTAGGACATAGGGTAAGTTTAGGATACGCTTTTTAAGTGTATTTTTAAAAAGAGATCTATTAAAAGTTATATTTTACGTCAAATATTTTCTTTTTTGTGGTTTTTCCTTAATGTTTTATGAAAATACTGGCATTATCTATTGTGAGGATTCCCATCCCCCATTAATTTTTGGGAGTTGTTTTTATTAATTTAAAAAAGTCAAACAAAAAAGCACGTCACTTTCTATTTGTAGATTCATTTTTTTCTTTCT
>JAODAL010074316.1:0-14416 GCA_025379985.1 Phyllomedusa bahiana
GAAAAAAGTCAAATCAGAATCACAAAGTATTTGGTAATAGACTTTATTTACTTTTGTCTAGATTTATAAAGCTAATTGATGTGGTAAGAAAACCCCTTTAATTTTGTGAGTCAACCATGAGTCCGTCAATTTTACTATTACTTCCTTGTTTTACTGACAATAAAAATAAAAAAACAAATAAAAAAACAAACACGCTTTCCATCAGTTTATGGGTTTTGGTTTTATGTTTCTACACCTGAATGGGGAGTTTTTGGGAGGAAAGTTGTAAATATGCTTTTAATCTCTGATTAAAGAGCGGGTGCTTTGTGGAATGTTTGCCAAAAAATCACTGCTAGAGAAGAAAACCAGAGCACTCGATGGCCAAAATCAAGACTTCTTCAATACATATCCCGTCAGGAGTTAACAGGATCAAGTTAGTGTCTACTAGAGGTTTGCTCTAGTAATTTGCAGTAAATTACCAAATTAGTGTCTATTACTGGTTTGCTCTAGTACTCTGGAGAGGAGTGCCAAGTTACTGTCTACTAGTAGTTTGTTCTAGTACTCTGCAGAGAGGTGCCAAGTTAGTATCTATTAGTGATTTGTTCTAGTGCTCTGCAGACCACTAGTGGACACTAAGGGAGACATGTATGGAACTAGGTGCATCAAAGTTAATTTTCTTATCTATTTTTCAGTGTATAATGCGCCTGAATGTATGAAAGTGTTTTTTGTGTGATTATAAATGGTGTCTAAAGTTCCCGCCCCTCGCCTGTGTGTTTGGCGCATTATGGAACTTTGGCACATAAGTAATGCACCAAACATGTATAAAGGCTATAGATAGGCTGGAAATAAAGGAAAAGTCATTAGAATAGCATGTCAGTGAATAGAAACTATGGTACTGATCCTGCTTGGTGAACCACAGGTCCCAGCAATACCTGTGCTGTGCTGGCTCTTGCTGTATGTAAAATAAAGGGTGAGAGCAGCAAAAATAAAATTCAAATGTAATCTAGTAAAAATTAAAAAATCTGAACGACATCATCAGTTGGCTTGTGTTAATGTTAGAATTTAACTTTAATTCTTTTACATCTAGCAAATAACATATATTCTTTAGGAGATATATAGCTATATTTTTGGAATTGATATATTTTATTATAATTAATTATATATGATAAAATTTTTTAATTTTAAAAAATATGTTTTACATTTATATTAGGTTATAAATTATATGAGAATACTTTTTTTTTATAATTATGTCTCTGTGATGTAAGTTGTAGTAAATATTGGACATTGGGGCCACATGTATGAAACGTATTTGGTCTAAAACTCACTTTTTTATATCCCATAGAAAACCTAAGGGAAAAAAGTGAGTTTCTAGACCAAAAGTCCTGATCATACATGTGGCCTCTTATTTTTACCCAAAACCAGCAATCCAAGCTTCGCATATCGCGGAACTCCTTCAGCTCAGCAGACCCACAATAAATAGGTCTTCTGTCCGAGCAGTAATCGCGCCTAGTTTTACATAACCGAACCACAACCATATATGTGTCTACTTAATATGAGTGTTGTGTGCCACTCCTCTAGAACACCTCCATAATAGCCCCTCATGTTAGGTGCATTAAAAAGTGTCGAGTCTTACGAACAAAGCGCCTAACACATACGTTAGGCAGCATTTAGGATATCATAGACACGGGGCGAGCCTGGCCGGCAAGACTGATCACAGCTTCTGAATGAGCTCCAGCACTTGCTCCTGGTAAATCCTGTTATGTTGGGAGCAGGCATAGGAACCTTATACCGGACGTCCGTTGGCACACAAGCAGGAGCTTGTCTCTCGATAACTCACTGGAGTATTCTATGGTCACTTTCCAGACCTGTAGTGCGATGACTGCGCCGCGCAACAAGGAGCCACAGAAGGTGGAGAGTGGGGGCTAGAACAAGTGAGTGCCCAGGGACTAGCGTGGCACAACTTGCAATAGTGATCAGTTATAAAACAAAGTGCATGGAGGTACCGCATGGACAACTGGCTAAATTAGCCAATTATTTGCCCATAACCCATCCCACATCATCCTCTGGCACAAGAGTCCTCCCAGTAATGCAACCAGCATGATCTGGACATATACAACAGTGCTGTGATCAGACAAGCAATGAGCACAGGAAGAGTATAAGTGCCAGCAAGCATGCATACAGATCCAGACCTAAAACAATACACAAGGCCTCCTAATTTTACAAGGCACAGCAAGATACAGATGTAGCCTTAAAAACAAAAAAAAAAAAAAAAAAAAAAACAAAACAAAAAACAAAAAAAAAAAAAAAAAAAAACACTGAGGGATGTGCCTTCCAAGCTGTTCACACAATGCCACACTGCTTTATCCACCCTGCACTAAACAAGTTGGTTGGTCTTAAAGAGATATCAACATCATGCGGCATGATATGCAGCGATATGCTGAAGCGGGTCAAAGCTGCTGAAACCAGAATCAGAATGTATTTTGGAGATGAAATCAAAATTCACGTTCCTATGCAACGCTGGGAAACTGGGAAGTCGCATTCTGGTCTCAGATAGTGAATAAGTACACTAATCGCCAAGACTCATGATGACTCTGGATGAAATCGCAGCTCCGCACTAAACCCTGTTGGCGTCATCGATGGAGGAGTGCCCCAAAGAGGAATCGAGGGCGATGCCCCAAGCCATCAGATGTTTCTTATAGAGACCTGCTCATCTAATAATCTTTCGAGAAAGGACTCTTTACTTCTATTTTTTAGCAGTATTGAGAGGTAGCGCAAACCAGTGAGTCCCAATGAGCCCCATGTTACCTCTAGGTGAGGCCCCGAGCCTAGATCAGTGCTGGTTAAGCTGCTGCACTTTAAAGGTAGAGACAAT
Organism: Phyllomedusa bahiana; assembly: GCA_025379985.1. Taxonomy (NCBI): domain Eukaryota; kingdom Metazoa; phylum Chordata; class Amphibia; order Anura; family Hylidae; genus Phyllomedusa; species Phyllomedusa bahiana. The sequence goes on from JAODAL010074316.1 coordinate 2,852, forward strand.
ATACTGCGCAATTAGCGCTAGCCTTCAGCAGGAACGTTATGGTGTGTACGGCTGTCGAACTCCTTCCCTACCCCCTGATTTCTCTACAGAGTTCAAAAAGGAATAGCGCAGTTCCAGGATGTCAATAGGCTGCTCCGGGCGCATCTGGGTGCAATACGCCATGCTAAATTCTCAGCCAGACTCCGAGTGGTGGCGTTTAAACTCTAATACGCATTTTCTTGAAACTCCAAGAGACGCTATGCAGTGGGGATTGACCAGAATGAATCTCCATCAAAGCGCAGCTTCCAGAGGATTCCGGAGAAGATAAGTGAATCACTAGTGTTGAGCGATTTTATCGACAAAGTTGTAAATCGCAAGGTTTTCTATAGGTGATCGAAATTTCCAAGAATCAAGAGCGATAATATAAGGATAAAATCTGGCATCATCTATAAAGATCGCGCCTTTTACGGCGCTTCCAGTTAATTTTGTGCGGCCAGCACAATCAGATATTACAAGAATCAGAGCAGGTGAGATGGTGTGGTGCGACGTCAATGCACTGGGGATGATGTATGAGTTTGCGATTGGGCTTGAAAAAATCACAATACCTCTTTTTACATAGAACAGTCAACGTTTCCTGTTCAGCCTCATGTGTCCTCTCGAGCGACCATAGGGATAGACCTGCGTATACTGGCCTGTGCCAAACAGGCTCAGGCGGGAAATTAGTCCTATTTCTGCAAGAGAGAAACCTCTACTTATTACTGTGATCCTTCCATTTAGTTAGATTAAGGTATTTGAACATTTTTATGTAGTTACTAGAGAATGTTTAAAAAGCAGAATCTACCACTGTAAATTAACGGCGGTGGAGCGGGGGGGGGGGCCCCGCGGGCTGAACACAGACAAGCCTCTATCTTTAAAGAACACTGGATAAAGTTACCACCAGACTAGTGTAGACATTGTAAGTGGAATATCTTTATTATTAACAGTTTTGCTATTGAAATAATTTCCTGGATATTGGGCAGGCCTAACTTATATTGATAAACATCATTTCTATAACTGCAGGGCTCTTTTATAGCTTCCAAACTCCATCTTTTATATTATCCGTATACATTTACAGCTAGGTTTGCAATTTAACCCATCTTACACCGTAGTGACAGTTAAAATATATCCAACTTGCACTATAAAATACAAACCAATACAATCATGTAGTAAGCACAGGTTGTTTGTTGCCAAAAAATACCGTGTATCATACAAAACATCATTAACTTGTTTTTTGACGTTTTGCGCACTCCAGCACTGTAAACATGTGACGCAGCAACTACACATAAATACTAAAAACAGCAATTCTAATATTCCACCAAGTGAATTGAAAGTGCAAAAAATAAACCTGTTTATTATATCAAAACATAACATTTTAGCGTCGTTTTTTGACTTTTGCGCACCCAGCACTGTTCAAAGACGCAGCATCTACGTAAATCTTTAAAACAGCAATGTCTATATTCACCACAGTGAAGTGAAAGGTGCCAAAAATACCGTTTTATTAATATCACAACATAATCAGTTTCCGTGTTTTATTTGACTTTTGCGCACCCATGCACTGTTCATTGACAGCAGCATCTACGAAAATCTTAAAACCAGCAAATTCTATATTCACCACAGGATGAATTGAAAGGTGCAACAATACAGTTTATTATAACAAAACATAACAGTTACGTGTTTTATTTTGAGACTTTTGCGCACTTAGCCACTGTTTCATTGACGCAGCATCTACGTAAATCTTAAACAGCAAATCCTATATTCACTCACAGGTGAATTGAAAGGTTCAACAAATACAGTTTATTTATATCAAAACAAAACAGTTACGTGTTATTTTTTGACTATTTTGACGCACCCAGAACACTGTTCATGTGACGCAGGCATCTACGTAAATCTAAAAAACAAGCAATTCTATATTCACCAACAGTGAATGAAAGGTGCAAAAAAATAACCTGTGAATCTTATACGGAAAACAGTAAAAGAACAGACATATCAGACTCCTTTTCCCGTCACTTTTTAAATCTGTTGGTTATGCAGGTTTGGGGAGCTCATGCTGTGGCCCAGACAGTGTATAGACAATGTCCAGTGAAAAAAAAATGGTGGTTGTAAGACTCCTTTTTCCGGCACATTTTTAATGTGGGGGTCATGCAGGGTTGGGGCGCATGCTTGGCCCAGGACAGGTATAGTCAATGTCCCAGTTCAAACTGAAAAATGGTGGTTGAAAGACTTCCTTTTTTCCGGCACTTTTAAATGTGGTGGTTCATGGCAGGTTTGTGTTGCTAATTTCAGTGTCCCCAGGTACAGGTATATCAATGTCCCATTCAACTAAAATTTGGTGGGTCTGAAAGAGACTCCTTTTTTCCGGAGTGGCACATTCTTGTAAAATGTTGAGGGTGATCAATGGCCGGTTTGGGCTGCATGCTGCGTGTCCAGGACAGGGATATTCAAAATGTCCATTTACTAAGTAATCTAAAGATGGTTCAAGATCAGTACTGGCCTTATCTGGCACTTTTTTAATTCTGTGGGTGAATGCAGTTTTTAAGGGACTAGGATGTGGTACAAGACAGGGAAGAGTTAAATGGTCTGTTGACATATTGTTTCGTGTGACTTTTATAATCTCTCCTAAGTTGTGTTGCCTAAAGATTAGCATGGGTAACCATTTAGACTTGTTGTGGATGTTAATTTCAATCAGCTCTCCAGCCTTGTTTGGGTGTAATAATTGAAGGTGTTGTTGCTCTCCCATGAGAACTTTTAATGGCATATCACTCGTCAAAATCGATGCTCCAGCTATCGAAATATCCTTATCGATAGCGGCCGACTACGACTATCGATCCGATCTCGATAGCCAACGCAATCGCTCAACACTAGTGATCACCACTGAACATAACAATTTCTTTCACTTCCCCTCTCTGATTTCCTTGCTTTATTTTTTTCGTGCGCTGTCTCCACCCGGGTTTTCCTAGTTTATCATATTATAATATATGTTATAAGAGCGAGCATGGGGGTAGGCGTTGAAAGATGTAGTAGACTGTTAGTCTTGTTACTATGCAGTTTAACTTTTGCCTCACGTTTCCGGTCGTATGGAGGAAACTTGAGCCCCATTATATTTATGGCTGTTTACAATTTTGCACATTATTAATTTCTTAGTATTTTGAGTAATATTTTTAGACAATAGTTGGTTAAGATGTTTATTATCTTAGGGGGAGGGTTTATCAGTTCTCCAGAATTGCTCTTGCTTAACTTATGAGTGGAGGCAGGTCGGGACGTCTTCCATCCATCAATATTGACAGTTAAAGTTACTTAGTCCCTCCTCTAATGGGCACAGGATGTTAATGGCAAGATACGATAACACTGCTCTCCTGAAGTGACAGGGTACTGAGTTACCCAAACAAAAGATATGCGATGTTTAATTTTCTTTCCCAATACAGCCAGCTATATTTATTTATTCAAGAGACACATTTGAGGTGTCCGATACAGTACAAATGGCTCAGTGGGCTATGGAACAATTGTCAAAACATTCTTTACACACTAATTATTCTAGGGGCGTCAGTGGTTAGTTGCCCATCAAATGCCATCCTTTTTGAATAGTCTGGCTATTGAGGAGAGATGGTGGATGGAAGAATATAAGTGTAGGAACCTGTAAATATATACTTGTATCATTTGATTTTTGGTAAAACATTATATACCTCATGCCATATAATTTGCAGTACCTTTAAAAGCATTGCTAACATTTTGTGGACGGAGTTATCCTGATTGTCCCAGTTTCTATATTAAGGGGGTATTATAATACTTAGGTGGATCCACATTGGTAAAAAATTAGATCAGCAAATAATGTACTATTACCCGTCAGCATTGACTCTCGTTTGGACATCATGATTGGAGAGTTATTGAGAGAACTCAGTAGACATATGGCGGTGCTAAACACCCTAATAGTTTCTACTATATCATGTATTCCTACGTATGTAAAACAACGCTGTCTAGATAGATTATTGGCTTATTTGGGTAATCAGCTGGTGCGTGTGTCAAATGGTACTAAACTAGAGTTTCTTACAACCTCCATTTCCTGTACATTTATCCGACCACTGCGATACAGATTAAAATTCCTGGATTTTAATCCATAGGAAAATATGTCGGCAGTGAGTATTAATGCTCTATCTGATGACTGCCCCTAATGGAAACAGTTAAATTGGCGAGTCATATTTGGAGGAATTCCTTTCTAGATGGAATGTGGACTCGATGCTTCCGATCAGTATAGTTGTGGGACAAGAAAATGCTGCGAGGAATCTATATCGTTTTGACTCGCACATTTCACATGCTGTGGAAGGAACTCTGCCGTAAGTGGCTGACAGGATACGCTGGAACACATTTCATATTAGAATCTGCTGAAAATACACAATTCTTTAAAAAGCAAACTATTTTTGGTGAAGGGAGCCTGCGGGCCGCTTAACTTAGCTCCACTATCATTAAATCCCCAAGGGGCTCCAGCTTTATACCTAGCTCTGGCGACACCCCTCGGCGCCTTAAATGAACAGAACCCTCAGATGTTTTGGGAATATTGGGGTAATTTTATCTAAACAGTATATATACATCAAGGACTTGAGGTTTCTACCCGTGTTCCTACAGATTCCAACAATCTTTTACAGGGTATAGATTCATCCCAGTGTGTTAAGTGCAGAACAGCGAAGAGGCATTGGATGCGCCCTCTAACGTCTAGAGAACTGCAGGGGCAGTTAGGACTTTGGCAAACTAATCAGGTCCCAGGGATTGGATGGATGCCTACAGAGGATATCAGCAGTTTGGGAGTGTGTTGTTACCTAATTTTGTTGGAGGTTTTTTCAGGTATGCAGAGACACAGGGCAGGTTTCCTGCTTCAATCAAGAGGCGGGTAATAATAGTGTTTTATTAAAAACCTGTAATAAAGATCCATTGCTCTCCTGAGTCATACAGGCCCATATCTCTAATCCCAGGGATACCAAAATACTAGCAAGGTGTTTGCGAAACAGACTAACTGCGGTGTAACAGATGCTCGTGCAAACCTGAACAGGCGGGTTTCATACCACAGAGGGATACTTCCAAAAATTTACGGAGACTGGTATCCGTGAAGCATGGCAGCTTCCTGTTGATATCGCTGGGCTAGGTCCATCTGTTTCTCTAGATGCTGCTAAGGAGGCCTTTGATAGTGTGGAGTGGGAATTCTTATGGGCGGTTTTACATAAATTGGGTTTGGCCAAAAATGTTATATCCTGATTTAAGCTGTTTTAATACTGATCCCATGGGCCAGGGTGCAGTCCCCAATAATTTACATCAGAGACTGTTTGATTTGCGAAGGGTAAACAAGACAGGGATCCCTTTAGTCTCCATTGCTGTTTTGCCCTGGCATTGAGACCGTTAAGCAGCTTCAAGATTAGAGCAAACGCCATAATTTGAAGGCTTTAGGAGAGGGAGACTGGAGGAACAAAATAGCCTTGACGCTGAATGATGTCCTCCTTTTTATGGCTAAACCCGCTCATTGCCAGAGGCAATAAACGGACATTTAAAAGTGCTAAGTGTTTCCATACTCTAAGGTTGACAATTAATTGGGGGGAAGTCTGACATTATGCCATGATGCCGTTGGATCAATTTTACTCTCACTACCAGGAGATTAATACCACTTCTAGTGTCCCCATTGATTTCCGTACCTTGGAGGTAAAAAAATATCTTGCAGTAGAAAAGTAAAGGAATGTTTTTGGCTTTATGAGATGGGTAGGTTGGGTTTGGTCCATTGCGCTTGTTAAATTTAAAAAATAATAGATGTTTTGGCGCAAATTAAACCATTATCGATAGCGAAGAATCAAATCTGGTTAAAATTATTTGATGCCCCAGTTTGTTGTACCTACTACATAACTCTCCAATTCTGCTCGCCCAGAGAATAGTTATTTTTAAAAGTCAATTGCTATTTTCATAGCCCTTATCTGGGGCAAGACGCAGGCCCGGATAAACTCCAAACTCTGCAACTGGCAAGGACGAGAGTGAGGGTTTGGCAAATTCCTAATCCAGCAGTTAACTTCTGGCAACACAACTGCAAAATATGAAGATTGGAGGGGAGGGGGATAAGGATTTAAACTTGAAACTATTACTCCACTATTTTAATTCTAATTCTCCCAAGCCATTATGGGTAAACTGGTGGCAAAAACTTTTTCCAGTGCATTCCAAAAAGTTTCCAACTTATAATCTGATGCATAAACTGTGGTTGGTGAAATACGGGTGGGATTTTGGGCTTCCCAGGGCTGCACATCCTATAACCGAGTATTTGGAATACCCCCCTGGTTGTCAGAACTTTTTGTGCTCCAGGCATTCGAGTCATGGGCATGCTAGAGGGCCTTCAGATATGTCTCCCCACTGCTTACAGAGATCATGGTAGATGCTTAAAAGATTTCAGCAATTGGCAAAATTGGAAGTTTGCATTACGCATACACAGCTATACAAATTATTTACAGCTTTTAAGGCAAACCCTTAATAAATTGCAGGAAAAATCAGGACACAAGACTTCCAGTATAAAGCCTAAGATTTAGTTCCGATAGATCGGGTCAAGAACATGCAAAACCGACAAAGAGATATCACTTTAATATAAACTTTTATTGTTAGGGCACACGAATGCTTTTTCTTATTTCTAGAAACCCAATGATTACGTAAAAGGTGAGGAAGGATATATTGGCCCCTATAGCGCCATAAGTATATTGGGAGGATAGTACTGAGGGACCATACCATATGATATCAGTGAGTTGAATCAGCAACGAATACTCTCAAGTATTCATTAATTGCATGCGAGGTTTACAGAACTCCTCTATTTCTGCATAGAATAAAATTATGGAATTATGGGACTCTCCTCTGTGTAACCAGGTGTCATGGGTGCACCCTGCCTCTCTGAATGCAATGTTTCTGGGCGAATATGCCCAAAACAAGAGCGATATGGATTTTTATTGTCCAATTGACCATCGAATTTTTTCAAATTACATACAATGGAAATTAATCCCGTTGGTTTTGAGTATTTTGTGGATATGTAGGAGACTTAAACGCGGTTTCAGAGGCTGAGAAGAATCTCGATAAATCCAGGCGATTTTATTTATGCGAGAGAAGTTAATACTCGTCAAAATGGCTTGATGCAGAACCTCCGTCAAACACAGGAGTTTGTTAAAAAAGTGAACTGCTGATTGCTTTGGAGAAGAGGGGATGTATATAAGAGAGGAGCCAAACTTAATATAATAAAATATGGGCTAATGGCTGAATACTTCTGGTCTTGCTGCAACCGAAACTTAGTTGAGGCATAAGGGTGTTGGGATCTCGGGGAAAAGGTTCCTGGGACTGTGTCCTAATTCAGTTGGATGTGGATGGAGGCTCGTCCGACAGCCAGTACAATATTATTAATTGTGATAAGAACTTGACAGTTGATTAAATATTTGCTATTTGCTATTTTGATTGTACGTGGATATTAACAGTGTTCTGAATCTGAGATGGATTTGGGAGGGGTGCTGGGTGTGTTTTCTTGGGTGAAAAAGTTTAAATTTGGTCGTTACATATTACCATATACTGGATTCTGTCTGTATTACTTTATATCTGACCAATAAAAAATTTATGGTTAAAAAAAAAAGACATCATAGACTGCTCACTTTGGGTACATTATGACTTGCTAAGAAAATGGTGAAAAAACCGAATCCAAACACGTCTCCTAATAACTGGTACTCTCAGCACGAGTACTAGAGCAAACCACTTGTAGATACTAACTTGATCCTCCTAACTCCCAATGGGATATGTATTGAAGAAGGCTTGATGTTAGCCGAAACGTCTTATGATGCTTATTCATTTTGGCAATTTGCACTGTAATTTATTCCTTGGATGTAAAAAAGACTTTGGCATATTTTCTAAAAAACAACAATGATTTTCTACTCTGTATTTGGGTGTGAAGTGACAAAAAACGGCAATTCTGGTACCATGCAGGATAGAGAACCCATTATTATTATTATTATTATTATTATTATTCCTCTTAGGCCATGTTCACACGGCTTATTTGGGCGCGGATTGGAGCCGTACTGCGCGCCGGATTTGCGCTTCAGTACGGCTCCAATCCGTCCCAGTAACTACGGTAATCCACAGTTCTCATAGAGAACTATGGATTCCGTCTCTCCTTCCCCGCTCGGCGAATCCGCCGGGCGGGGAGAAAGTGACATGTGAATTTTTGCACGCTATATCTGTTGAAGTGGTGGTCCCAAGTACACTAGGGGGACTCAAGGTGCAAGTAGCCTTCCCGTCCCCAATTTTGCAATCTTACAAAGAAATAAAAAAATTTAAATAATTGTTATTGCCACATCTGGAAAAGTCTTATCTATTCAAAAAACAAAAATAAAATTATGTATCCCCATTTTTGGGGAAGGAGGGGGGGCCTCAACACACCTCCCTAAACAATTGGAATAAAAAGTGATAAAAAATGATCCCAAAATGGTACAAAAAAATAACTACATCTGGCAAAAAATGAGCCCTGATTTAGTTCCATCGATATAAAAAAAAATAATCTTTGTCTAAGAAAGCATAGATAATGGTGCTGCGAAGCAAACTTTAAAAATAAAAGTGAAGCATAACAAAAAATATTTGGTATCTCCAGAATAGAACCAACCTGTAGGTTACAGATAGCATATCAAATTAAACCCCAAAATTGGGGCAATTACATTTCTTTCACATTCCTCCCTATAAAGAATTTTTTGGAGGCTTTCCCAGTACATTACATGATAAATGGTACCATTAAAAAGCACATATAAGCACATAAAAAGCGCAGGGAGATAAGTGACATGTCAATTATTTGCGGTGAATATGCGCTGCGAGTAATGCATGTCTATGGGGCAGGTGAGTTGCTGGCCCCCCGAGCCACGGGAGTAAGTGCGTAATAGCACGAGCTCCCGAAACACACGATGTATTGCGGCGCGTACTGAACGCGCCGCAATACATTGTGTGAACATACTCTTATGGTTTACTTTTTTTTGTCATTTAGGCTGTAAAAAGTGTATGCATCTTTTGCATTTGTTTGCTATGAAGTTAATTTCCCTGAAATAATCTTTGCCATTTAAAAAATAAGCTCCAGTTTGTAAGCCGGCTGCCTCGTCTGGCTGACAAATGTGCTTACACAATCCTTTCCATTTACTGTTCCCTGCAGTAAATAAAGTGTCTGTACTCCGGGCTGGAAATGTCCCTGGACACCTAATAAACTGTACTTACATTGCCTGGCTAAGCTATTCCAGGCCAGAAATGGGAATAAGGCCTATTTATCAATACTGGCTAACTCTTAGACAGTGTAAAGTTCTCCTAGACAGTCTTACAATGCACCACATTATTATTAACATCATAGTGCTGATAATTCTGGCACATGGTAGAACTGTCTAGTCTAACTTTACACCATGTTTAAGTTGGCTTACTTTATGCCACTAACTGTGCCAAAAATTTTTTTGCAAAGCCACATCCCCTTTACCGAGGCCATGTCCCTTTTGTCAGACAAGGCTCAAAAGTGACTAGAAACGGTTTAAGACACATAAACGTGGTGTAAAGCTCATACGTCCTTATTTTTTGTAGCAAATTGCACCAGAATTGTGCCACAAATCACTTGATAAATGTGTCCCAAAGTGTCCTAATTCCTTCCAATGTAGATTTTTGCATGAGGAAATTATGAGGAAAAATGTAGCAGAATTACTAGTTTTTGATACTGTCATAGATTCTATGGAATATTTCTAAATACTAGTAAATTATATTAAATTGGCAACCAAAATATATATGATAATTAACATTTTCCTCAAAAATGTTAGGAGACATTGGTCATCATTGAAAGGGTTCTTCTCACCATGCTTTTTCACAGAGCCTGCTCTTCCCCTCGCTTTGGGCTCCCATTTCCTGTTCAGACTGTGGATGGTTCTACGGCAGTGACTGACATTTCAGCTCTGCTATTTCTAGCTGAGCCTGTTGGAGGGACATTGGTGATGGGAGAGTTTAAGCAGCAGTGCAGAAAGCTACAGAGCTCTAAAAGGTAAAAGTTTGTCAGTATGAAAGATAAATAAACTCTTGTGCTGATGATAAGATACAGCAGGGAGTGATGTCACCATCCTGGCCAGGGCTGTTAGAGCAGAGCGGAGAGTGGTGGTCGGTAAATAGGTTAGCTTGTGTAAACAAGTAGGAGATTAAAACCACCTTGCTACTGAAATGAAGCAAAATCAGAACAGCAATGTATTTAGTAAAAGTCTTTATTTACCTCCTTCTACATGTTTAAAGCTATTCGATATGGTCAGAATACCACTTTAACTTAAGAAACCCTTTCTTAAAGGGTTTTATCATAACGTTTACTTCTCGTTTTATACAACCTTTCTGGATAAGTTGGTATAGGTGTGGTGTATAACTATTTCTGGCCATTCTATAAAATTTTTCATTACAGCCTCTTCATGTCTCTTATTTTCAGTTGTCCCTAAGCTAGAAGGAAGGGAATAGCTGGTATGATATCTCCCATACATTGGGAACACCACATAAGTCATGAGTCAGGTGGTGGATCCACTGGGTAAGTCTGGAGCTTTTGTACAGAACTATGAAAAGAAAAGTAGTCTAAAAAGTCCCCTTGACTTCACACCTTAACCTCTTTAACTCCTTAACGACCGCCCACCGTCTTTTGGCGTCGCTGTAGACATCGAAGTTTGCGGCGCCCGGCCCCACAGCAGCGCTGAGATCAGGGATGTACTACACAGTCCTGATCCCAGCACAGCTCCTGCAAGCATCGGGGAGCAGGGGAAACCTACGCTCCTCGGTGCTTTAACCCTTTGATTGCCACGGTTCATCACCCCAGCGCAATCAAAGGGTTTCCCTGCTCTGTCGGGTGATCGGAACACCCGGTGACCTGACAGAGCCTGGGGAACGGCTGCACAGTCAGCCCTGGGGACCTAGAGTAGCCCCAGGGCTGTCTGTGTGATAGCAGAGATCAAGGCAGACTATGAATATGCTATATGAATATGCTAATACATTACTAAGTGAAAAAAAAAAAAAAAAAAATGTAAAACATTATCCCTTCATGGGATTTAAAAAAAAATTAAAAAAAACATAAAAAGTGTAAAAAGAAGAATAAAAAAATTAAAAATGAAAATAATAAAATAAAAATAAATATTTAATAAAAAATAATTATGCATACATTACACACACAAAAAAATCCCTACACATATTAGGTATCCACACAACCGTAATAACCTGTAGAACTAGTCTAACAAGTTATTAAGTATGAAATGTGAATGGTGTTAAAAAAACAAAAAAAAAAATAAATTTTTTTACAATTATTTATAAGTGAACTTAAAGGGGTGTTATCGTTTCATTAAATGGTCTTCAGAATAAGGGGACAGTGAAAAGAAGCAACTTTGCAATTGGATGTCATTAGCAAAGCTGCCTTGTTCTCACAGTGTCCCTTATCTTGTTTTTTTTATTTACCTGATTTTTCCATGTGGGTCCCAATCCCTCCTCCTTTCAATTTTACTAGCTAGAGCTCATTTACATTCGTACGCCCCC
>JAODAL010074317.1:0-14416 GCA_025379985.1 Phyllomedusa bahiana
CCAAAAAATTTAAAAGAGAGATGGTTTGCTATCAGCAATAAATACTCGATGGAGTTAATGTATCTATCTTTACAACACATACAGTTGGCAATCATCGTTCAGCATTCTGTGAAGTTACAGATTATTGTCTTTTGTTTTATGGAAATCTATTAAAAGGAATATATTTTATGATATTGCCGGTTCTACCACTATATTTGCTTAAAGGAGACAGACTTTGCCTCAGTTTCCTTTAGTAGCCTCTCTTGCTTTGCTGACATATTGTCCTGCAATCAACTAGGCTCAACTGGCACTCCTTACTTAGACCATTCCAGTTGTGAGGAACCAGAGCTTCCCTATGCCCTTTCTCCCTTGAACTTAGTAACTGGTTAGTGTTCCTTGCCATAAGGGCTGTGGAGTCGGTAAGCCAAAGCTCCGACTCTGACTCCTCAATTTCCCCTGACTCCGACTCCTGACTCCCTCATACATGGTGCATGTTTAAGTGATAACTTTAATGTAGTAAAATGGTAACATCTGGCTGTTTATCACCTTATGATACAATAATCAAGCTATTTAGGTAGAACAGACACTGACAAGCAAAATGGTAATAATGTTTTGAACTTTTGACTTTCAGCTTTCATATCTCACCATCCACTACAGCTTTGTACATGAGACTACCAACATTTTATAGACCATCGTCGTACCTATCTTATACATAAATTTGACTTGCAAGTATTTAGCATCTGCTTAGTTCTGCAGGTTCTTGTCATGTTACTGCATTGTTACTGTTTTGCTCCTAAAAATCAAAATGTTCATTTTTATTTTGTTAGCATTTGATAAATCCACCTTTGGCTTTCAGCTCTGCTTGAATCCTTCTGGGTTCTCGATCAAATTCAAGCATGTCTTGACCAAAATCTGATCCCTAGTCTCTTCTACACGTTCCCAATGTTGGTGCAGACTGGACTTGGGTACCAATACAGCTTTTTCTTCAACTCTACCCACAAGTGTTCGATTGGATTGATATCTGGGGACTGTGGAGACCACTACAGCAACTCTATTTCATTATCATTGAACCATTCCTTCTCCAATCTTGACGTCTACTTCAGGTCATTGTCCTGCTGAAACACAATGTTGTTCTTTCCATACCCATAGTACTTGAGTGCATGAAGTAACTCCTCTAGGAGGATACTCACATACAGCTCAACATTGAGATCAATGATGATCCTGGTCAAGTATCCAACATCTTTGGCTGTGAAACACCCCCATATCCTCAGGCTTCCTCCACCGAACTTGACAGTTTCTTCAATTTCTCGATCTGTTAGCCCCATTTTCCCTTGATTTGTCCAAACCCATTTACCCCCATTAGAGCCCGGTTTATTGATTTTCATCTCATCTCTTCAAATCACCCGTTTCCAATCTTCAATTTTTCATACTTTTTTGAAAAATCGAGCCAACACTCCTTAAGATCAGATTGAAGTTAAGGCTTCTTCACCTTTTTCAGGCTATCATTCCAGACCTGTGTAATGCGTGTTGTATGGTGCTTGCATGGACGTCTGTAATCTCAATCTTTCGAAGCCTACATACAGTCTGAACTGATGAAACGAAGTGAGAAAGGCACGCTGTCTCCCCTGTCTCTCCCCCTCTGTTATCAAGGAGGAGGTAGAGGGAGGAGCAGACGATATAAGGCTTTGTTATATGGGTGATGGGAACAGACTGTATAAGGCTATGTTATATGGGGGAGAGAGTGAATCTAGCAGCTACAGACTCAGTAATTACCCAGATTCTTTACATAGAGCTGGAATTGGAACATAGAGAAGCTGAGGCACTTGGTTTCACTTTCAATTTACACAGCTCAGAGGGGAGTAAGCACAGAGTGCAGGCAGCCAGTCACAGCACAGGGTGCATTTCCTGTCCAGGGGTCGTATCCCAACAGGACTGAATGAAATATAGGGCATCCAATCACAGAAAAGGGGGCTTGGCCCGACCACCTGCTGCAGAAATAGCTATAGAAGCACAGATTAGCGTATATCTGCTATACTAAGTTATTTAGGTAATGCAAACCAATTGCAAAAATGCTTATTTTCACTGTCCCCATCATTAGAGATATGATCATTGAGAAAACCCCTTTAACTCCAGGTGGTGGCAGCCATTGGAACACCAATGATATGGTGGCCCTTTAAATCTTAAAGCGCCAGCACACTCTCTGGTGGAAGAGTGCGTAAAATGGATGCCAAAGAGCATGGAGAGGTGATTAACTGCAGGTGGTAGGCTGGGGAGCGCAGGCACAAGTGTCTCGGCCGAATGCATCATGACATGAAAGTTGTACAATATTTGACACAGTTTAAAAATAATGTATTAACACTTCAATTATTTAACAGGGCATAACCAAGAATTTGAACTGTGAAATACAAGTGCACAAATAAACAAGAGACATATAAAAATATGTATCAATACAACAACGTAAAGCACTCTACTGTATCGCTGTCCTTTTTCATATATGTGGTTTATAGGACATTATGACAACGTGCTCTATAGACTAAATATCCATGGTGCTAGCATATTTTACTAGCAAATTAAAGGATTTAAAAATGTTCAACTTTTGCTAAATTCTGTTATTTGTGTGCTTAAATCTGACAAATATTTTTGTAAAATATTAATTACAGTGAAACTGAGTTGTAAATTGTTCATCAGAAGTAAAGTATTTACAAATGGGACGTACCTATAAGAGTAAGGCTATGTTCACATGGCTAATTGCAGGGCGTACACTACGCCCCGCACTTACGCCGGGTGTTCGGGAGCTCGCGTCGATTGACGAGTACTCCCGCGGCGTGGGGGGGCCAACAGCTCGCCGGTCCCATAGACATGCATTACTCGCGGCGTGTAAGCGCCGTGATAATTGACATGTCACTTATCTCCCCGCACGTACAATACGATTGTATTGTATACACGGGGAGAAGAGACATAATCCATAGTTCTCTATGAGAACTGTGGATTGCCATAATGATTGGGGCACATTTCGCTCGTATTAGAGCGCAGTACGCTCTCAATATGTGCCGAAATGCGTCCCAAAATAAGCCATGTGAACATAGCCTAACTGAAGGGGCCACTAGAGGATAACTGCCACACAATAGTTGGATAGGCAGGTAGTGTTTGACATGGGGCCAAAAAGCATACTAAGTTGACTGTCAAGTACACAGTCAGTCTGATTTTTCAAGACTTCAGCATGGTCTATCAGTCATGCCATGTAACGCATTGTCTGTAAAATGAAGTAATTTCTATGATTTTCTGCATGGACTTGCCTTCTCCGTTCTCTGGTCTGCTGATCAATGAGATCTGGCTGTTTTAAGTGCTGATTTGCATTATTGTACCCGACAATCTAGTAGTATTGCATTTAAATAGTGGAACCCTCAGTGATAATCCTCTGCCCTGTCAATCACAATTGGTAGGGACTCACTTGCTGCAAACATACTGTCCTAGTGGAGCAGCCATCTTATCCCCTTTTACCAAAATTCTCCACCTATTATTTATTATAGGTTGTGTTCGGTCCTAATTTCTGATGGGACAAACCTTTGTTCTTGTAATACAGTGCTCCAACTCTGCATAAGCATAATTTTAAAACCCAGCATTCTGTTCTTATTTTTATAGCAGTACCTTATTCTATAACACTATACAGAGATTATCATCACTTAGTTACATAGTTAGTACGGTTGAAAGAAGACACGTGTCCTTCAAGTTCAACCAAGGGTGGGGAAAATGTTGGGGATGGGAGAGAGACAAGGACATTATGCCCATTCTCACCACTGGTTAATTACCTTGAAACCTACAAGGCAAGAACCAATCTGCTCCAGTGGAGACCGTATCTCTGACCACAGAGCCTCCACCAGCCAGGATCCAGAATTTTACATGGCTACATACGCATTAATATTCTTTAGTTCCAGGTAGGTATCTAAGCCTTTCTTGAAACTCTCTACAGTTCCCCTCCCGTGACCAGTTCCTCGGCAGGCATTCCACAGATTCTAGTTCTTCAGTAAAACGCTCTTCTCCATGGAGAAATTGAATCCTTTTTTCTCTATCAAAGGGGAATGTCCCCTTGTTTTTGGGGGGGGGCTTCATTAAAAAATTTTTTTTCTCCATTTTTTTTGTAGGGACCATTTATATATTTATTAAATTAATCATGTTCCCCCCGAAGCCGCTTTTCTCAAGACTAAACAATTTTCAATTTACAACCCCTCCTCATAACTAAAGCTTCTTTCCCCCTTATAATTTTGGATTGCTGGTCTTTTGTGCTCTTTCTGGGCTCCATTACATCTTTTTCTAAAAACTGGGGCCCAGAACTAACAGCATACCCCTAATGAGGACGACCAATGCTTTGTACAGGGGTAGAATGCACCCTTGCCCGCGGTCCATGCCTCTTTTAATCACGCCAATATCTTACTTGCCCTAGAGGCAGCTGTTGCATTGCATATGTTCTGTATCTATGATCTACAAGAAGGGCCGATTTTTCTCAACAAGCATTCTCCAAGTTTTTCTCCCCCCTAGACATATGATGCCTGTAGTTATTTCCCCCCAAGCAAACCTTCATTTTTTCCAATTGAACCCCTTTTTCCCAAAGTGGTTTCCCAAGCACTCATTTGTCCAGGTCTGTTTGAAATTTTTAGGGTTTTTTTCCTAGATTGCACTACCCTGCAAGTGGTGTCATCTGCAAAAAATAAACCGTCTTTTGATTTTTCCACTAATCGTTAGTAAATAAAATTAAATAAAGAGGACCAAAATACTGACCCCTGAGCCACCACTCACAACCAGGGCCACTAGATAGGATCATTTACCACCACCCTCTGAGTAACATCCCCCCTTTTTTTTAATCCAATTACACCTGTTTTTTAAACCCCATGGTTTCTAATTTACCCAACAAAACGCTTTGGGGTACAGTGTCAAATCTTTGCAAAGTCTAAAAACACAATACCACACTGCCCCCACCCCAACTTTACTCACTCTTCATAAAAAGAAATCAGATTGGTCTAAAGCTTCTTCCTTGTAAATCCAACTGGCAATCTTTTAATAAATTGTGTTTGTAAACAACCCTGTAAAAAGCCCCCTTTTTGGCCCCTCAAACTTTTTTTAAAAAAAGATTTAAAAAATTTTACTGGTCTTAATTACCTGGGTAAGATTTGGAACCTTTTTTGAAGAGGGGAACACTTTTGCCTTGCGCCAGTCTCCTGGTACTATACCACACCGGGAATCCCTAAAATCATGTACAGGGGCAAGAGAAACCCAAGCTGAGTCTTTAAAACCGTGGGGTAAAATGCCACGGGCCCCGGGAGCCTTGTTCGCTTCATTTTATTTAACTTGGTTTTGCTTTTTTACACGAGCCAATTAATTATAGCAGATGATGTATTAACATACTGCCACCCCCTACTTTGCACTTGGCCCACCCCCATCAACACTATTTCATTTATACATTACGAGTGAAAACCTATTTAGTTCCCTGCCTTTTTTTTTGGGCCCAGTGACCAGCTCCCCATCACGGTTTTTAAGGGTCCAATGCTCGGACTTTGGCTTTTTGGGTTTTTTAGCTTAAATAAATTTTTTGGGGTTAGTCTTGCATCCTTGGCCACCCGCCTTTTATTTTGAATTTTGCTGTTTTTATCACTTTTTTACAATTTTATAAGTCCTATAATTTTCAAAGGTGATGGGCCCACCCCTCTGACTTTTATTTTTTTAAAAGCCTTTTTTTATTTTTTTTGCCCTCTTAACAGAATGTAGAAGCCATGTTGGTTTTAGTTTAGTCGCCATCTTGTTTCCCAAGGGAAAATATTTTTTCAATAAATTTTTTCCCCAAAATATAATTTAAACTCCCCCACTTGCTTTATATCACCTTTGAATTTGCTCCCAGTCTAGGGCCTGATTGCATCCCTCAATAAGGAAAAAATTTGGGCCCTTTTTAAAAAATTTAAATCTTTTGCCTTCCCGCTCTGTTTTTTTTTTTTCCAGTAGCTAAAATGAATTATATTTTGGCACGTTACCAAATTTTCGAAACCGTGACTGCCCGACTATTCTGCATTGTTAAAATGACCAATCCCAAAAAGCATCACTTTTAGTGGGTTTCCCCCAAACTGCCCCCTAAAATTATCCCTAACAGATTGAGGAACTTCCTTCCCTTTTCAGTTGGTGGGAGAACCCTGACCCCGTCAATGCCTGGGAAATTAAATCACCCATTTTTTTCACTGTCCTCCCTTCTGCCCCCCAAAATTTGTTTTTGCTCTGTTCTTCTACCTCCTCGTGATGTTTGGGGGCATAGATTTCACCAAAAAAAAATTTTTCTATATTATTCCCCCCCTTTTATTCCCCCCAAATGTTTTCCACATATTTCTACTCCGCCCTGTATTACCTCTTTTACATTTGCCCTTTATATTAACTCCTTCAAAAACAACCCCCCCTCCCCTTTTGTTCGCTCGTCTTTCCTAAAAAGATTAAAACTTGAAGGTTTACTTCCCAACATGCGTGGTGCCCCCTTTTTCAGAAAACCCACCCCATCTTTTAACCCCTACAACGCACCTCAAGTTTTCCCCCCTTTTGGTTGCAAATTTTAATTTGTGAAAAAACATTTTAAGTTCCCCTTCCCTTTTACACTTTCCGAAACGTTTTTGGATTTTTAGGACATGTTCATTGCGGCAAGGGATCAACATTACCCGTTCATAGACAGAAAGGGGTTTAAACATTCCTTTCATTGACACAGGGATTAAACGTTCCTGTTCAGAGCGGCTTTGTTAAAAATCTCTCCTGTGGTGATGGATGGGGTTTTACATTACCCTTTCAGATGAGGGCAGGGATATAAATTATACCTTTTGTGGGCAGCATGTGATTTTTTATTTCACATTAAGTAGATGGGGATGGTTACATGAAATATTGTGGGTTCCTATATATTCAATGCGATTTAAAAAATGGGTCTCCTTTCCACTGGTTACGCCCCTCCCCCTTCCACTTTTCCACCCACCCATATGTCTGCCCACTCTCTAAACCCATCTACCCCCCTTTATTTTCTATTTTGCCTCCTCCTCATCCCATTTAAAAACTCCCCCCACCCCTTCTAGAATTCTTACCCCCAGCACAGCAGACCCCCTTCCATTCAGGTGCAATTTATCTGTAGAAAACAGATTGTACCCCAATGAAAAGTCAGCCCAGTGCTCTAAGAACCCAAACCCCTCTGTCCTACATCTGTTCATGTCTCCATTGAAATTCTCTATCTAAATTCCCAATTTGGTTTGTTTCCAAACTTCAAAAACATTCCGAGAATTTGAAGCAGACCCATGGAAACACTGGGAGAACATGCAAACTCTGTACAGATATGGACCATAGTACTGTAAAGCAAAAGTACTAACTTCTGTGACACTGTATTTAATGCATAACAGTATGCAGTAAGTGCCCAAGCTCCCTCTCTTAATGACTACAGGAAGTCAGAAAGATATGTTTTAAATCTATGTGTACTCACTCACACTACAAAAAGTCTAATACTTTATAACAGAGAAAATCTCCTCCAGAAAGTGACTGTGTTAATGCATTAACTTCAAGATAACCAATCCTTGATTTTGGGACTAATTTACAATATGCATTATTATATACTAAAGAATTATTTAATGCAGAATTTTGAACCTGTTTATCTCAATAATATGGTAGTCAAGGATTGTAGTCAATTTAATTTAAATCTAAATATTTTGTGAAAATGTGTCACTTAGGTTAGAGCTCATGTTCCCACAGATAATACCAACCACT
The DNA here is from genome assembly GCA_025379985.1 of Phyllomedusa bahiana. Taxonomy (NCBI): domain Eukaryota; kingdom Metazoa; phylum Chordata; class Amphibia; order Anura; family Hylidae; genus Phyllomedusa; species Phyllomedusa bahiana. Next base: position 7,747 of record JAODAL010074317.1, read on the forward strand.
AGTCCATGGCATTTACTACTCAAGTTAGTATCTTAATAATGATAATAACATTTATGTGTATTGGCCTACATATTTGAGCACTTTACAATGTTTTTTTAGTGTGTACTCGTACCCTTTACAAAGTTTACATAGAAAAAAGCTACTAGCAGATCAAACAGGAGTTAGGGCGCTGCTCACAAGAGCTTACAATCCATGGGGGTGTAGGGGTAAGGCAAAAGGTGAGAAGTGCCTGGTTTACACAATGGTCTAGCCACGTTCCATAAAGAGGGGTCTGTATACATAAACTTAGATAAACCTGTTACCCAGACAGTACACCCATGTACAGATAAGTGCCTGTGAGTGCCCAAGTGCATATAGTGTCAAGAATGTGTGTGACCCATGCAAGGGGTTAGCAATTAGGGATCTTGGTAGGCCTGCCTGAGAAGATGTATTCTCATGGCACACTTAAAACTATGAGAGTTATGACTTAGCCTAATGGTAAGAGAAACAGTGCAGCACATGCAAAGTCTTGGAGGCGAACATGGGAGGTTCTGATGATGTAGGCATTTAATATAAGATCATCAGCAGAGCGCAGGTAGTGTGGTAGGCCGATAAGGGAGAAGATATAAGGGGTGCAAGACTAGGGAGAGCTTTATGGATGAGAGTGATTAGCAACTTGATAACAAGTCTGATTTAATGCACAATAGTTCTTATTTTCCACATGCCTATAACATATTGACATTTAGTCTTATAAACATATATATTGTGTGTTTTTCAGAAAAGTGGGTCCGTTGCAAGGTCTTCTGTTACATTGTTTCAGCCATAGATAAAAGGAAACTTTAATTGTCCAAACACCCTCTACATATCTGGATTAACTGTATGCAAATAAGACAATCCCTATAAGCAATTCGGACAAACACAGCACAAAATATCAATATTTTGGCAAGCCAAAGACGTAGACTGTTCTAATATCCACACTGAATGCATTATTTGGCTGTCATAGACTGATACAACTGCATTTTAACTATGAGACAGCTAAGAAAGGTCAGGGTGTTATTGTATTAAATTCGACTGCATATAAATAAAGAAAAAAACGCCACATATAAGCCTCTTACTGTATAATGCAGCAATCCAAATTCATTTTGGCATTAAAGATAATTAGGTATAATCATATACTGTGTTTCTGATCTACACAGCTTCGGTTAGTAAATCTCTGGCCCTTGCCACCGCCTGCATTTGTCGGAGAGCGAGTATGAGCTCAGAATTTTAATCACCTCTGAATGAGCTTGGTCTTTCATTTTGAAGCAGAACTGTTATCTCTTCTTTACTATATTTTTTACCTCTTGACATCTATATTACTCTGCAGCACATTTGCTTTGCTCTTTCAAGCAAAATTGCTCTCTCTTTTATTTTCAAGCCTTCTCTGGCAAATTTGGGGAAAGCTTAGGCTTCTTTTCATTTTTTAAAAACACAAGGTTTTTTTGGAGAACAGGTGAAATCCGGGCTGTCAGCATTCTTAAATCTATTGTTAATCTGGAGACTATCATTTCTATAGCAATCCTAAAGATACATTACAAAGTGTATATATATTTGCATATAAAGTGTTTGAGATATGGCACAGTGGGCTGCTCTAATGACAATGCTGTAGAGGGATTTTCTATGGTTGTACTGTACAAGTTGTATTAGATTATGAAATCAGTGACAGATGTTTTCTGAATATATCTAACAGTATTTTATATGTGTATTAGTGCTGTAGCTATAGGAGTCATAAGGTTTAGCAATGAACTGTGCCTTGTGTGTAATGTGTAACTTAAAGCTTCAATGCAAAATTGGTAATAACACTCCCTTAGGTATTAGACATCATTTATAGTTATTGGGACTATATAACTTTTGGTTTTATCAATCATTGGGGCCCACAAAATCTGCCTGCTTTATAGGTAGGTATACCCCTTGGTCTCTTTCGGCTAGAACTGCATTATATGGGTGGTGTTTCCATTAAAAAAAGTGTAAAGATTTTGTGGATGGCATGCCATTTTGAGTTCTTGATGCTCGCAGGCCAGAATCAGCAGACAGGTTAACACTAGCAATGCATGATGCCGTGCCTCAACCTCTTGCTTCCACCTCCTCTGACGCTTTACTCATCATCTGATCCCAGCTGAAATTAACAACTTAAGTAACAGGTCAAGCTCCTTAGGGTGCCCATGGCAGAGGTCAAACATTGTGTCCCCAAATACTCCGATCCATAGATTGTGCCCACCTTCAATAACCACCAACATCACGTTGGTGGTCATTGAAGGTGGGCACAATTTATGGATATGAGAATTTGGGGACACAATGTTTGACCTCTGCCATGGGCACCCTAAGGAGCTTGACCTGTTAATTAAATTGCTGATGTTAAGGAATTGTAGTTGCTTCTAAAAAAAAAAAGTATTTACATGTAAAACACACAATTCTTTCCAGCTTCTTTTCTGAGGAGAAAAGATTAAAAGATTAATTTAAATATCTGCCATCTTTATAGAAGCTAAATTATTTATTGGAGTTAAATTTTAAATAAGAGCTGTATACGCTTTACATTACATTTATGTATTATTCATAAGGAGTTAAATCCTACCGCCGTCATCAAAATGCAAGCAGAGAAAACTTCTTCTGAGGACCATTTATGGCTGCTTTTTGAGGCTGTGTAAATTCAGTGTCAAAATAGGGTGAAAGAGGGCCACTAGCAAACTGTGCGAGTATCTGATGTATTCATGGAGTCCCCCTTTAAATACTGTTATTGCTAAGTGCCTTAACACTCTTAGGGTAAGTTCACACGGCTTATTTTGGGGCACATTTCGCCACGTATTTGGAGCGTACTGTGCTCTAATAGGAGCGAAGTGCCCTAATCATTATGGTAATCCACAGCTTCATAGAAATTTTGGTTACACCTCCCTTTTTCCCCCGGGGGTACAAAATGATTTGGTTTTGTATGCATGGATGATTTTTGACATGTCTTTTATTGCAAGGGGCCCATTTTGGGGGGGGGGGGGCTGCAGTCCTCCCTCCCCCGCGTTGCGGGAGTACGTGCCGATCAGCGCAACTCCCGTAGACTCGGCGTAATTGCGGGGCGTACTGTCCGCCCCGCAACTAAGCCTTTTGAACATACCCTTAGGGCTTGTTCCCCCCGGAGGCCTTTTTTATCGGTTTTTAAAGATGGTTTTTGGGGTTTGAAATTTTATAAACCCACTGCCCGCTTTTTTCAACATCTAAATAAAAATCGTGGGAGCAGGGCCCCACTTGGGGTGGATTTTTCCCCCCCAAACCCTTTTTAAAAACTGCCGGCATTCCTAAAAACTTAGAACATGTTCATTCCTCCACTCGGTTTTCGGACAGAACATGAACAAGTGGGTGCGAAGAGGGATGGGCGAATCCCCAAACCACAGACAAAAGCCGTCCCTCTGCGTCCCAAAAAAAGACAAAATACCTGTTGGAAAATCCTACCTGTATTTGATCTTTGCCGTGGGAACGCACCCTTAAATTGCATGAGGTGTTGCAGAGTGATGAAATATATTTTGTTCCACTACATTTTTATGTTGAGATAAAATGTCGGTTAGCCGTTTTATTGGTGTGAGGGTCTGTCCACACGGCATGGTTTTCTCATCGGATTTTCAGATGGTTTGCGGATTGGGAAAAAAGTCTGAAAAAATTTTCAGAAAAATGTAAACCCCAAATAGAAAAAACCCCTTCAGGGAGTTACAAATACAGCTTTTCAGTCGCCGGCATTCTAAAAAACTTTAAACATGCACAGTATTCTGCCCGGTTTTCAAGAAGACGATGTGCTTATGGGGGACATGCGAATCTGCAAACCGCAAAGAGAACCGTCGCTCAAAACCTTTGAAAGATGACAAAATACTGTCCAAATTCTAAAACAGAATCTGACCAGTATTTTGTATGTGCTGTGTGGACGCTCCCTGAAAGTTTGGCCACAGCAACTGTGAGATAAAGACAGGGGCTAGCAAGAGTAGCCTGCTGTGGGACCATACGGGGGCAGGAAACATAGGCTGTATGCACCTGCCTCCATGTGTCTGCCTCATTTACAGTATGTATGGGGGCTTCCTTATTCTGTAAATAGGTTTCCATGTCCATATAAAGCAGTAGCTTCTCACTTTTGTGCATTGTTAAATAATTATGTACTAAGAGAAGCTGAGAGATGTTGAGAAAGAGCTTTCCTTTACATTGGAGCTCAGGATGGCTGACACCACTGGCTGGGCATTATGAGTTGAATAGAGCTGTGGTTACATTGAAACCCGAGACTGCTTGGGTTGTAGAGAAAGTAAGGGTGCTTTCACACTGCACAGTTTTGGTGAAGTTTTAATTGTGCTCCAGTTAAGGTGCTTTCACACGATGCATTTTTTTATGCTTTTTTTAATGCGTTTTTTGTGCAGAAAGGCACAGCAATTAATGCTGTACATTGCGGCACAAAAAACGCATCAAAAACGCACAAAAAACACACCATGTGAAAGCACTAGTGATGAGCGATTACGTTGACTATCGTCATCGGGTCGATAGTCGATTCGGCAATTATCAAGACGATTTCGATAGTCGATAATAATTACGCCGATGACCTTTAAAGTCAGGGAGAGGAACAACCCCTTCATTCTTACCCCCCAAACAGGGTGGAGAAGGGGAATTAAAATCCACAACAGTAAATTGGATACGTGCTAATTTAGGCAAACACTTAGGTTTTTAAAAGCCAGAAAAAAAAAATCAGACCTTTCCCTTTCCCCTGTTTTGTACCCAGCATGCCCTTAACCTGCTGCCCCAAAAAATTAAAAAGTCCCAGAAGGCAGTAATTTGAACCCATATTTTACTTGAACTGGACTTTGACTATCCCTGTCCTAAAAGCAGCATAAACCCTTTTAAACCTACTGACCCAAGATAAAAAGTGTCAGAAAAGGAGTCTTTTAACCACCATTTTAGTTGAACTGGACATTGACTACCCCCTGTCCTGGACCGCAGTATGACCATTAAACCTGTCTGCCCAGATTAAAAAGTGCTGGGAAAAAGGGTCTTTCAACCACCATTTTAGTTGAACTGGACATTGCTATCCCTGTCCGGAACGCCATCCCCTTTTAAAACCTACTGACCCACAGAAAAAAAAATTTCAAAAAAGGGAGTCTTTTAACCCCTTTAGTTAAAATGGACATTGACTACCCCTGCCTGGACCGCTTTATGACCTTTAAACTGGCTGACCCCACAGTTTAAAAACGTCCCGGGAAAAAGGAGTTTTGAAACCCTTTTTTGTTTCACTGGACATTAACTATATTTTCCTGTACCGCGTATGACCATTAAACCTGTCTGACCACAGTTTTGGGGCCGTGACGGTGGGGACGAGGAGGTAAGTGCTGGAGCATTAACCTGAAGAACAATTGGCGCGCTGTTCTTACTGAGATTCACAGGGCCCCGACCCCCGCGATACAGGGCCGACAGTCCTGCAAAAAGCGACCGCTGGCATGCGTGTTGTCACCGCACTGGAAGGAGCACCTTTCCCCCTACCCCTCATGTCCTCCCCCTTCTTTGCTCGCTTACCACCTGTTTTTGCAGGTGGGAAAAGAAAAAAATTTAAGAAGGTTTGGGAAAATTTTTGAAAGCCCCTTATTAAAAGACGGCAAACACGTATTCTTAATCCCCCTAATTTCCTACAGCCAAAAGGATTGAAACTGAAATGTTTTTCGAATACCTGTGAAAAATTCGGTTTGGGGGAAAACCCTAAGACAAAATCACAGTGTTCTTCCCTTATCCCAGGGGTTTACAATGCCCCTAGGGGCTGGAAAAATTTGTTTCGACAAACTTTTTATACAATGCGCCAAACGAGATTTCAAAAGAGCGCAATAAAAATATTCAAAAGTTACAGGATGAGAAAATTTCGTTTTTTCAGCAATGAAAACAGAAAGTTTCTATCAAATTGTCGTACAACGTGGCTATTTTAAAAAAAAATAGGGCCGCCCAGTGAATAAGCTATTTTAAAATTATACGGATAACAAACGGTAGTTTTTTCACAAATGAAATCACCCCAGTAACTACAAATTTCTGTATTTAAATTTAAGTACAAGGGGGTCTAACGAACAAATCTGGGGGGCGCCAAAGTAAAAAAAACACCTATTTGAAATGTAAAGGAAAAAAAACGTGTTTTTGCACCCTTTTAAATACACCTCCAATCTGAAATTTCTGTATGGTAATAACCGTACAAATGAGTTTTTTAACAAAAATGGCCTGCGCCCAAAGTGAACAAAAACCCAATTAAATTGTGTATGATTTTTAAAACGTGGTTTTTTTTTCACCTATAAATACACCTGCGGGACTAGAAAGTTTTGTTTCCTATTGTAAGAACAAAGTGGGGCTTTGAAAAAAACTGACTGCGCCAAAGGGGAAAAAAAATAATTAAATCGTGACAATAATAAAAGGGAGTTTTGCAATATCAAATATACCCGCGTTACTAGAAAAAAACTTATCCTAATAAAAGTTACGGCGCCCCCAAAATCAAGCGATATTTCACCAAAAACTGGGCCAAAAAATGTTAATAAAAACCATTTTTAATGCAGGGTCAAAGTAGAGTCTGGGGGGCCAATTCCACTCTCCTTTCAAAAGCCTGCCTGAGCCTGTCTGTTGTTTCGCCCCCCCCGAACCCCCCACCCCCCACACTTCACCTTTCCCC
>JAODAL010074318.1:0-14415 GCA_025379985.1 Phyllomedusa bahiana
GCAAGATTTTTCCAAGGGATACGACGTCATTAGAGTGAAATCCATCCCTGAACTCCCCCAAACCTATCTCTCCCCCCCTTTGAACATCCCATCTTCCATTATATCCCACTTCTCCCATTGTAACTAGAGATGGGCGAATTGATTCTAGCGAAGTGGAATTCGTTTAGAATTTCAGGAAAACTTGGGTTTTCTGCATAAAAGCCGAATTTATGGTACTTGGCGAATGAAGCGTCCTTTTTTGTAAAAGGGCCCCGCAAGCACATGGCGTTACATGGGGCAAAGAACTCTGGGAGGAAGAAAGGAGGACCCTCAATGACATGTGCCGACATGAAGCCAATCACAGGCCAGCGGGATTCTGTGACGTCACAGCACTATAAGTAAGGATGGCACCTGTGCTCCTCACAGTCCTCTCGTTGTGTCTCTTGGCATAACAGCGTCCCTGCTGCTGCTAATGCTGCTGCTGCTACTACACAGATCTCATTATTTCAATTTCTCCTGTTGTATTGGGATACAAATACAGACCTCTTTATCTGCACCATTATTTAAATTTTTCCTTTGTATTAGGGAATTTTAAATTCAAGTAATTTCCACCCAATCCTGATGGTTGTATTGGGAAAAATAAGAAACACTTTTTTCTGCGCCATTTATTCAATTTCCCCGGGTTGCATTGGGAAAAATTTTTAATTCAAGTAGCCCACTCAATTCTGATAGTGTTGTATTGGGATAGGAAAAACAGACCCCCTTTTTCTGCGCCATTTTTTTAAAATTCTTCCTGTTGTATTAGGAATTTTAAATTCAATAATCCACTCAATCCTGTATGTGTTGTTTTGGATAGAAATACAGACCACTTTTTCTGCGCCATTTTTCGATTTCTCCTGCTATATTATTGGGGAATTCAGATTTGGGAAATCCCTATCCTGTTAGTGTTGTACTTAGAGTGAAATACAGGGGGGTGTTTTATCATATACAGACATCTTCATTAAACAGAGTCTGTAAATTTTTGATCAGACATAGTCAGACAGAGAGGTGGCAGGCTTTCACATGCGAGTGGCAGTGGCACAACTTTTCCTGGAGCAGGCACAGGTCGCAGAAGAGAAAGGGGGACGTTGCAGCAGGGGTCACTCAGTGAGGCCAAACTGCCGGTGTCATCTAGGGGCCCCATGTGTTGACCAGCAACCCAAGGGTTCTTGTTTGGGTTGACTGGGTCATCCATTTCCTCCCAGATGACTTTCTGAAAACCCACCCACCAAGAGTCGGTGGGAACGTCAGACACAACCCTTAGTCAGCGGCCCTCACCTGTCCTCAACCCACCTCTGTCCTATCCGGTTCCCTCAGCCAGAGATCTACTATGTGGTCTGGGCTCAGCGCCACTATACAGCGAAGACGAACTCTTTGAGGACAGTCAGCAGCTACTTGGCAGTGAAGAGGTGGGGCAGACATCCACTGTTTCTTGCAGTAGGTGGGAAATAGTGATATGGAGAGTGGCATGGGAGGTTATGTTGCAAGCAGTCAGGTTCTGCATGCTGAGACCATTGAGGAGAATAGCAGTGACGAGCAAACAAATCGATGACGATGTAGCCGATCGTACTTGGGAGCCGGGTGAAGCAAGGGCTTAATCATCATCGTCGGGAGAACAGGGTGTCAGCTTGCGCATCAGGCAGCGGAGCAGTCAGCAAGTCGGTAGTGTGGCCGGACATCAGCAGGGTGGCAGCAGTGCGAGGTCGGGAGCCAAACAACCACAGGGTAGAAAACCCGCTTCGCAGGTCCAAGAACGTAGCGGCACAGGGGCTCAGCGAGGCAACGGCGTTAGTAGTCACTTAGTGTGGATCGTTGTTGGTAAAATCACCTACTCGGAGGTGTGGCAGTTATTTGCTAAGACACCAGAGGAGCCTAACATGTGTATATGTAGAATTTGTGGGCAGAAAGTGAAGCGTGGCCAGGGAGTTAACGTTGGCACCACGGCCCTGTGTCAACACATGCAGCGTCACCATCCAGTGGCCTGGAAGAAACGTGTCTATGATGTGGTGGTCCATCCTGCTGTATCAACAGCAGCAGCACCTAGTGGCACCCATGCCATTTCAGCCTGTCAAGGCTTCACCACCTCTGCCGAAGAGAGATGTCTCTCTTTGCCATCATCTCCTGGTCCAGATGCTCCTGCTCCTCACTACTCATGGCACCAGCAGGTCGTTCAACGGGGGTGATTGCAAAGAGACAACAGTATGTTCCAACCATCTAATGGGGCAAAGCTGACCGTGCTCCTGTCTAAGTTGTTGGTACTGCAGTCCCTCCCTTTCCAAGTGGTGGACTCTGCACCGTTCAGAGAACTAATGGCTTGTGCGGAGCTGAGGTGGAGAGTCCCAAGTCGTCCTTTTTTTTTCCAAAAAGGGAGTTTCCGCCCTTCACAAATCTGTCGAACAGAAGGTGGGCCAGTCCTTGAGCCCATCGGTTTCTTCCAAGATGCATGGCAGCGCGGATGTGTGGAGCTGTAACTACGGTCAGGGATAGTACATGTCCTTTACGGCCCACTGGGTGAATGTGCTTCCTGCCCAGCCACACCAACAACTTGGACAGGAGACGCTGCTTTCTCCTCCACGTTGTCAAACTGCTGCTCTTGCGCCAATGTCTCCTTCTCCACCACCACTTCAGCCTCCACAAGTGCTGCTCCATCATACCACACGTGCAGGGCACAGCGGTGTCACGCAGTTCTACACCTGGTTTGCCTCGGCGAACAAAGTCACACAGGGGAGAAGTTGCTCCGCGTCATACAGCAAGAAATCGATGTGTGGCTTTCTCCGCGCCAACTGCAAATCGGAACCATGGTGAAGGACAATGGGAGTAACATGGTGTCCATGCTGCACTGAGAAGGGATGGTCCATGCACCCTGCATGGTGCACATGTTCAATCTGGTTGTGAAAAGGTTCCTGAAGTCTTCCACCGATCTTAAAGTCATTCTAAAAATGGGCAGGAAACTGTGCATGCACTTCATTCATTCCTACAAAGCTAGGCACGCCCTCCTCAAGCTGCAGCGGCAGAATGGCCTCTCCCAACACATGAGGATATGCAATGTTTCCACCTGTTGCAATTCCAGACTGCACATGTTAGACCGACTGTATGAACAGAGAAAGGCCATTAACGATTTTTTGATCATCCAAGCGGACAGAAATACTCCCCTACGTAACTTTGATTTCAGCCAGTGGCAGCTCATGCGTGACACCTGCCATTTGCTGAGACCGTTTGAGGAAGCGACGTTATTTGTCAGTCGCCAGGACTACGGGATGAATAACGTCATTCCACTGCTTCAGTTCCTGGAACAGATGCTGAAAAATCTGTCTGGACAAGGGGCTGGAGACGTGGTGACTACATCTCGCAGCCAAATAAGCACAGTGGGGGCTGAAGTGGAGGAGGAGGAGGACATTGGAGCAGAAGCATTGTCTGGTGAAATGAGTGGTTTTTCTACCCAGGTGACAGGAGAGGAGGAGCAGCCGGAGGAGGTAGATGGAGATGAGGAAGATGAGGCAGATGACCACCAAGCACCGTGGCAGTATACAATGGAGATGGAGGCAGGGAGTCCTTCAGAGTCCCTTGTGCAGATGGCCCGCAGCATGCTGATTTGCCTGGCTAGTGACAGCCGAATAGTCACCATCCGGCAGAGGGATGACTTCTCTCTCTCCACCCTCTTGGACCCTCGCTACCGGTCCAAATTGGGAGCCTTTTTTCCAGCCACTGAGAGGGAGGACAAACTCAAGTACTATAGAGAAATCCTCTGTAGTCAGTTGGCTGCTGCCTATGTGCAGCATGGTCCATCCTCGACAGGTGTGACCGGGGGGTTCCTCACCGCTCACGTACCACTGCCACGGCTGCTGTGGGAAAGTGGGGGGTAGGAGCAGTACCAGCTCCATCAGCAGCAACCTAAGTCTGGAGTCGTTGATGAGCAGCTTCCTTCCCCCACCTAGTGAGGAGGGCACTCATCAGCAGCAGCAGGACCTGGAGCAGACCCTGATCCAGCAGGTGGTGGCCTACTTGGACAGCACTCTGCCATCCCAGGTAGAAGATACGCTGGACTACTGGGCAGCCAAACTTGATGTGTGGCTGCAACTCGCCGAGTTTCCAGTGGAGAAGCTGTCCTGCCCGGCCAGTAGTGTGGCATCAGAGCGGGTGTTCAGTGCGGCGGGGGCCATAGTCACCCCGAGAAGAACTCTTTTGTCAACCCAAAATGTGGAGAGACTGACCTTTGTCAAGATGAATCAGGCATGGATCGGTAAGGATTTCCACACACCAATGCCTAAGGCATCAAGGTACATCAGAAAAAACGCCTCCCCAAAACTTTGAGAAAGGAGTCTGGATTCTAACTACCTACCTCAGCCACTATTCTGATGCTGCCACCCACCTGATGCCACACATCTGCTGCCAGTTGCTCCATCTGCCTCCCACCATCTTTACCAGGGACTGTTTTTGCCACCTCCAGAATTTGTCATTGTGCCACTCTCTGACCTCATGCTGCTACTGCTGTTGATGCCATAACCTCCACCCTGTGTCATTGCGCTCCGTTGTGGGCTTCTGATGTTGCTGCCCTCTCCAGATTGTGTCATTGTGCCACTCTCTGACCTCATGCCGCTGCTGTTGCTGCTGCTGTCACCTCCACACTCTGTCATTGTGCCATCTGTGGCCTGCTCCTGTTTTTTGCCACTTCCAGAATTTGTCATTGTGCCACTCTCTGACCTCATGCTGCTGCTGTTGATGTCGTCACCTCCACACTGTGTCATTGTGCCAATCTGTGACCTCATGCTGCTGCTGTTGCTGCCGTCACCTCCACACTGTGTCATTGTGCCACTCTATGACCTCATGCTGCTGCTGCTGATGCTGCTGCCATCACCTCCACACTCTGTCATTGTGCCACTCTGTGGCCTACTCCTGTTTTTGCCACATCCAGAATGTCATTGTGCCACTCTCTGACCTTATGCTGCTGCTGTGGCTGCTGCCATGACCTCCACACTCTGTCATTGTGCCACTCTGTGGCCTACTCCTGTTGGTGCCACATCCAGAATTTGTCATTGTGCCACTCTCTGACCTCATGCTGTTGTTTCTGCCGTCACCTCCACACTGTCATTGTGCCACTCTGTGGCCTAGTCCTGTTTTTGCCAACTCCAGAATTTGTCATTGTGCCACTCTCTGCCCTCATGCTGCTGCTGCTGTTGATGCCATAACCTCCACACGGTGTCATTGTGCCACTTTGTGGGCTCCTGATCTTGCTGCCACCTCCAGACTTTGTCATTGTGCCACTCTGTGGCCTCCTCATGCTGCTGCCAAGTGACCGCTGTCTCACTGGAACACCTAGTGGTTTCCTAATGCTGTTTCCACCCTCACCACTCTATGATGTTGCCACTATGTTTGGTTTTCCCCTTCTTTTCATCTGTCAGAAGGAATGAAAGGCATCAGGATTGATAGCCAAAAGCAGGAGTGGATACAGAACACAAAAGACATACAAATAACCCATTTACTGGTCATCTCTGTTTTAGATCAACTCCTGATTGTTTTTGGCCTTAGTACTACTGATGGATTATTGACCGATTGAAAGCGGACACTGACGGATGAAAGGAAGGGCAAAATGATCAGAGACATCAACGCAAAATTACTGCCGACACCCTCTCCACTCATTCGGGGGCCTCTACATGTATCAGCGTTTAACAGAACAGGTACTGTCATATTTTGTGATGGTTTAAGGCTCTGGCCTCATGGAGTGACCCCTGCTGTGACGTCCCCTTACTGTGCCGAGACCTGTGCCAGCTCCAGTAACCTACTACTGTGTTCTTTGACGCTATCATAGGATCTTAGCCCTCAGCTTGTTCTTTTCCAGCTGGCGCCGCCATGACTTTATCAGGCTGCATTCCCGCTTCAATTTTTTGTTCAGTTTTGCCCCTGTAAGTGCCCAGGGAATTTTAGAGTGAAGCGATTCTAAGAGCGGCGGCAGTCATGTGCATGTCATACTAAAACACAGCATTGTATGAAGACCAAACCAAGCGTCCTTTGCATATTTGAGCATGGCACAATGTTCTACAGCACCCTATAAGCTGTCTATAGCCAGAAAATAGCTGTTTTTCAACGCGATTCATCGCACATTAATTCGTGTCCAAACGAATTTAGTCGGAAAATTTGCCGAATTCTGCGAATCGAATTTTTGAGAAATTCGACTATCTCTAATTGTAACCCACCTCCCTCACTCCAAACATACCTACCCCACTTTAACTCACTTCCCTCACTATTACCCACCTTTCCCACTCTGAACTACTAATCGATCGTCTACCTCTGCCTACCCCTTGTCCCAGCCCTGACTGTATCCATCACAACAGCATGGCTTCATAGAAGAAGAGTCCAGTTACTGCCCTGGCCTGCAGTCCAGACCAGACACCAATTGAAAATATCTGGTGCCTCGTTCACACGGCTTATTTTGCCGCGGATTGGCGCTGTACTGTGCGCCAGATTTGCACTGCAGTACGGCGCCAATCCGTCGGAGTAATTACGGTAATCCACTGCTCTCATAGAGAACAATGGATTCCGTCGCTCCTCCCTGCTCGGCGAATCCGCCGCGGGGGGAGAAAGTGACATGCACATTATTTACGGGGCGGACGCGCCGTAAACAATGCATTGTCTATGGGGCCGGGGAGCGGCGCCCCCGCCGCGCTCCGGCCCCGCCCCCGTCCCGCCCCTTATTCACGCCGGATTTGGGAGCGCAATCCGGCTCACCAATCCGTTGGGAATAAACCGTGTGAACACGGCCTTAGAGTTTGCCCCAGGGGAATACCGCCATCATCCAAAGTGCATACCTCCTCTTCACTGTATTGACTCCGGGGTAGCATGAGAGGCATGGTTAAGTGATAGCCACCGTGACAGGAGTGTAAACCACCACTACTACTCCTATTTTCTTCACTGCTACATAACTGAGGCAATAAATAACAAAAATAAAGTGTTTAAGTCACTTAAATGGGAGGGCAGTGAAGAGGCACTAAAAAGCTATAATAAAAAATAAAATATGTAAAACTAATCACGTCAGCAAAGCTGGAGACAGAAAAGCATATTGTCAAAGATGGTAAAACTAACCCCAAAATATTTTTTTACTTTATAAATAGTTAAAAAGATTAAAACTGAAAATGACTTTCCTGTTGATGTGCAGAGGGATGAGGTAAACTCCACCTTAAATATTTGTTATCTAACACAAGAAATTAAAATAGACAAACTACCAGGTCGAGATGATTTACACCCCTGTACCCTAAGCGAAAAGTGATGTGATAGGCCCTATTCTTAATATTTATGGACTGTAGAGTAACTGGGTCCCAAATGTAAAAAAGGATTGGCTCATATCAAATGTGCTGCCAATATTCAAAAAGGAGTCAAAAAGTGATCCTGGAAACTTTAGGCCAGCAAGTTTAACCTCTGTTGTAGGTAAAATGTTTGAAGAGATGCTATACTGGAATATCGGTTATGGCAAACTAATCTCATCAGCTTTTATGAGGAGGTTAGTCCTAGACTGGATCGGGAGGAGGCATTGGATGTCATATATCTAGTTTTTTCTAAAGCATTTGATAGGTTGGTAAGTAAAATGAGAATGACTGGACATGGGGGAAGTGTTTGCAGGTGGGTAAGTAACTGGCTCAGTGATAGATAAAAAAGAGTCAGTAGTGGGCCCTATTCTCTTTACAGGGATTGCACTATAGAATAATAATCTTTGCAGATGATACTAAGCTTGTATCCACACAATAGTGGATAATGTTCTATAACAAAGGGATCTGGAAAAGTTGGAGGACTGGACAGAGAACTGTAAGATGAGGTTTGACATGGATAAATGCAAGGTTATGCACATGGGAAGGGATAGAAAAACGCTGGGTAAAAGTGACATGGAGAAGGACTTGGGAATCCTAGTGAACAGTAAACTTAATTGTAGCAGTCAGTGTCGGGCAGCAGCTGCCAAGGCAAACAGGCTCCTGGGATGTGTCAAAATGGGCATAGATGTACATGATGAGTACCTCATTCTCCCATTATATAAACTCTGGTCAGACCACACATGGAATATTGTGTACAGTTTTGAGCACCAGTGCATAGGAAAGACATTGTAGAGCTTGAACAGGTTCAAAGGCAGGCAACAAAAATAATAAAAGACTGAGTGGACTGCAATACCCAGAAAGATTAGCAAGATTGGGGTTATTTAGGTTAGAGAAAAAACGGCTTCTGGGGGACATTATAAATATGTATAAATACATTAAAGGTCAATATAGAGATCTCTCCAAAGATCTATTTATACCCAGGACTGTGTTCAGAACAAGTGGGCATCCTCTACGTCTTGAGGAAAGAAAGTTTCTACATAAACATAGAAATGGATTCTTTACTGTAAGAACTTGTCATGATCAATTCACTAACAGAGTTCAAAAAGGGTTTGGATGCATTTCTGGGGCGTAATAATATTACAAGTTATAGTGACTAGGATTCTGGAGAAGGGTCATTGGATTTATTCTGATTGCCAAATTGAAGTTGGGAAGGAATTTTTTCCCTAAAATGAGGTCAATTGGCTTCTTCCTCATGGGGGTTTTTGCATTCCTTTGGATCAACACTATAACACAATAGGCTGAACTGCACCGGTCTTCTTTTGGCCTTACAAACTATGTAACTATGTCTCAACTTTTTTAGAACTGGAGTTGTACACTTTTAGTAAGGTTTAAATTAAAATGGAGCCTTCTATAAATATATACTAGCGTTTTCTATGTAAGCACTGAATGAATTGGTTTGTCCTGAATTATAGATATAGGATTAGTCCTACAAAAACACAAACATAAATCACTTATCAACTACATTGTATTATTTTACAAAACTTATAAATAGCATCTGAGATATATCTGGTGAAGCTGAATTCAAATTAGCCTTTTCTGTTAGATAAGTAGTTTTGAGCACTGATCCTTCCTACACATCGTTTCTGAATGTAGAAACCTGTTTAACTGCAGTAAAACTGATCATTACTATTTAGATTTTGTGCTATGAAATCTTTAGAACTGACAACTGCTATATTTAACAAAATATTATAAAGCAGACAAATTATACTAAGCACCCTAATACCCCAAGCCATGATTAAAAAGTGACTGGGATAATACTTGTAAGCAAAGTCTACAAGAAAGCAGCCAAACGATAATGATCACAATTTAAAAAGCATTGCTGCAGTTAAATCCTCAAATTGCTGGCCAAGCTGCTAACACCATATAATTCATACAAATGAGTTAAATCAGCATTCACCAGAACTATTACTCTAAAGTATGTATAATGATATTGTCTGCTCTTTGTAAATTTGCATTTGTGAACACACAAATGGGGGTGCTTTAAAACAGTTAGAGCACCTTTTTAAGATTTAGTAATGTGTACATTTTAGTGACTCCACAGCTTGTTTAACCTGATTGTGAAGGAATTGTGACTCATCTTCAACTATATGATTACAACAAAAATAAGAAAGACTCTCCCTGAAAAATGAAGATTCTCCTACAAAAAGTATCAAATGATAATAAGCAACACAAAAAAACAGGTGCGGAGCTAAGCACAACAAATAATTCTAAAAAGACATCAGACAAAAAACATTAAAAAATATGAAAGACATAAAAACAAAATATAATTGAAAAATAGCTGATGGGTGCGTCAAACAGATAAGCGGCTTTTCCCCGGACGAAGCTGCGATCCTGGCGAAACACACATTGGGTATAACTGGTGGGTGATCCCGGTTGATGTAACTTCATTATTTCTCCTGCTGCTCAAAACTAGTTTTCTATTGGATGTTCTTATTATTATTTCCATGCACTTGCTATATATATTTGACTAAGTAAACGTCTTTACATCTCTTTATACATTACATCTACTTTGACAACTTGACACTGTGGCAGAGCGACTGCAGGTAGTGGCATATTTCTGCCACTAGATGAAGCAACACAGGAGATCTGCAAGCAACACTCCATCAAGTTGGGTGGGTGTCTACTTCCCGTGTTCCAGGACAGGTCCCTGGAGGGCTATAAAAGGCATGAGCCTCCAGGTGTTTGGGGGGTGTGATCAGTTACCTGGAATTGGGAGTGACAATGGAACTGGAGAGAGGAGGCTCTTAAACACCACTCCTCCGCCAAAGCTTGAGGAGAGCCGCCATTGAGTACCGTGATGTATGGTGAGGGTTCATGTTCTGGTGGTGCTGAATGTTATATCCAGACATGTTAGAGAGGTTATCTCAAGAGTAAGGGGCCGTTCACACGGCTTATATCAGGGACGGATTGCAGCCGTATTGCGCGCCGTACTGCGCTGCAATACGGCTGCATTCCGTCCCAGCCATTACGGTAATCCACAGTTCTCATAGAGAACTATGGATTCCGTCTCTCCTTCCCACCCGGCTAATCCGCCGGGCGGGGAGAAAGTGACATGCACATTATCCCGGCAGAATACGCGCCATGGATAATGCATGTCTATGGGGCCGGCGAGCTGCGCGCACGCACCGCCCCTTATTCAAGCCGGAATTGCGGGCGGAATCTGCCTCACAATTATGGCTTGAATAAGCCGTGTAAACCAGCCCTTACAGTTAGTGGCCAGACGACTGAGGATTGTTTGTGTTTGTTTTGATTTGTTCTTGTGGCTGAATAAAGCTGGCTGAGGCCAGTCTTAAAAAAAATACTGTGTGGTCCCAGTGCTGTACTTATTGTGTGCCATAACCACAGACCAGAAGAGTGGCGATCCCGCTAAAACAAACTGGTTAATCCCCTGGATGACCCAAGATGGCGCTAAGCAAGTGCTCACAATACATACAACATTCTATGTTTAGAAATACTATTTACTAATACTACTAATCTAATGGCTGTTTGATAAATCCGCCAGTTATTTTTATTTTATATTTTGTCCTTTTGTCTTTCATGTATTTTAACATTTTTTGTATGATGTAGTCTGTCTATAATTATTTGGCATGCTTATATTTTGCTATTATTTTTCATGTATTGAATAAAAAAAATGTTTGTATTATTTTTTTTTATCTGTACCTGTTTGGTTTTTTGGTTGCGTCTTTACATCTGGTGATTTTTCATAATTCTGGTAAAGATGAAACCATAGACACATGCTAAAAAATGTGGAACAATGTCAAGAGAATGCATGCTACTAAGCAGCTTCCTGTGACAACTACATTTTTATTTGTAAGACCAATGATCAATTTTATTCACAATTTGTTAACTCTACAACTAAACTGTTTGCTCCTCCAAAGGATCTGCAAGTACAATAGTAACCTGTTTATCCTTACATGTTGAGGCAATAATAATCAACTATCCAGAGACATAGCTAGAGCTTTTGCCTCCCAGGACTATCGCAGAGTTTGCTACCCATTTTTACAAACTACAACCCCTTTTTTTCAGGCCACCAATTTTTTACATGCTCATCTTCAAACCTAAATCATAATTGCTACTTACAAAGATCAGGACTTTTTATTTGCAGTTTTTCAGTATTTTTGATTCTGATTTTCTGTGAGGCTAGATGGAAAATATAAGGTATTTTTTTATTTATTTTTCTGCAGCATTCGCTATTTGAATTAAATGTCACAATAATTTTATAGATTGGTTTATTACGGACATAGCAATACTATTATGTGTAACTTAGTGTTTTTCATGGGGCAATAAAGGGTTTTGTTTTTTGTTTACATATTTAATTATTTGATTTTTTTTCCTTTTTTTATAATACTGATATGAGACTAAACTATGTGAACGCTTGAACACTTTTATAATACATAGCAATACATTACTTTATTGCTATGTTTTAAACTGTACTTGTGACTCTAATAGGCAGTTCTGAAGGCCATTATTTGGCCTTTGCCTGCCATAGCAACCATGGGAAAATCTCAATCACATTGCAGTGGCGCACATGTGTGACAAGAGGAGCTGTCTCCCTCTTTCAGCCACCTAGATGCTGCAGACACTACTGGCCGTGGCATCTAAGTGGTTGAGTGGCCGAAACCATCACAGTGCAATACATGTATGGCGCCTGAGAGCCTTGCCAACTGTTTCGGGGTCTGGAAGAGTTTGCAAGTGTGCATTACAGCCAAAAACAGTGCCACCCAGGTTGAACCGCCACCTTCACTCCACTGTTGCTATGCCACTGAAATTATCATAATTAATTGAATTGTAAGCATAAAGATCATTTAACAGCCAGGAAAACTATTCCTAAGTTTTACTGGCACATTTGTCACCATGACACATTTGCAGTTACTTAATCCTGAAGTTAAGCTGAATGAAATGATTATCATAATCTCCTTGATCTCCAGTTCTATTGCAATAAGGTGTAGTATGGCAACTGTTTTCACCCTTTAACTTTTATACTGGGACCTCGACTTTCATTTATGGAATTCCCAAGTTGCTCTCTTCAGCATAATCTCTGATAGCAACAGATGATGTAATCAGTCATGGAACCAAGGGGAGAAGATTAGTTGTACAGGCAGAAGGTCAGGGCAGTCAAAGTTCAGTCTTCTTAGGTAACAGACAGAAAGTTAGGGTAAGCATCAGGTACACAGAGTGGTCAGTAAATGAGCCAGGACAGAACTTGTCAGCACAATCTGAAGATACAAGTGCAGTTTACTTAGAGTAAGGAAGCTATTGCTCAGGCATTGGGTTCAATGGAGGTGGCTCTTTAAATACCCTATGCTGTATGGAGGAAAGCTAAATAGAGGTACACAATGGTCTTTTAAAAGTATAGGAACTGATGTGTGTGCATTCTAGGAAAGGACAGAAGGCCAACCCTGGCAGCAGGAAGCCCAACGCCACCAACATGAATCTGTGAGTGCTTGCCACATGGAGTGGCAAAGAAGATTTCAAATGTGTTGACAGTCACCACTCATGATAGGCAGATACGTGATATAAACATTGGGAGGATTTCTCAAAGTTTACTGATGGAAGGCTGCATCATCTACTATTCCATACTGCTAAGAAAAGATATACTAATGTATACAGGTTGGGCAAAGGACAAAAGTTTACTTTCTTGGACTGCAGTTGAGTAAATGTAGCCTTATGAAGCTGGTCTCAGCCTGTAAACCAAACATACAATTGAAATCAGAAGTTTACATACACTATATAAAAAACCCCATATGCATGTTTTTCTCACTATCTGACATTAAATCAGAATAAACATTACCCGTTTTAGGTCAATTAGGAACCAAAATTATTTATATTTGCCAAATGCCAGAATAATGAGAGAGATAGTTTTTATGGATTTTTTATTACTTTCTGCAAAGTCAAAAATTTACTTACATTTCATTAGTATTTGGTAGCATTGCCCTTAAACTCTATCACTTAGGTCAAACGTTTTGGATGACCTTCCACAAGCTTCTCACAATAGTTGGTAGGAATTTTGGTCCATTCCTCCTGACAGAACTGGTGTAACTCAGCCATGTTTGTAGATCGCCTCACTTGCACCTGCCTTTTCAGCTTTTCCCATACATTTTCAATTGGATTGAGATCAGGGCTTTGTGATGGCCACTTTAAAACATTGACTTGGTAAATCCTTAAGCCACTTAGTAACCAGTTTGTCAGTATGCTTCGGGTCATTGTCCATATGGAAGACCCATTTTCACGTAAGCTTTAACTTCCTGGCTGATGTCTTTAGATGTTGCTTCAGTATTGCCACATAATCTTCTTTCCGCATGATGCCATCTATTTTGTGAGGTGCACCTGTCCCTCCCGCAGCAAAACAACCACACAACATGATGGTGCCACCCCGTGTTTCACAGTTGGGATGGTGTCCTTAGGTTTCCAACCTTTTCCCTTTTTTCTCCAAACAAAATGATGGCCATTATGGCCAAACAGTTCAATTTTAGTTTTGTCAGACCACAGGACATGTCTCCAAAAATGTAGGTCTTTGTTTCTGTGTGCATTTACAAACATTTGGCTTTTATATTTTTTTTGGGAGTAATGGCCTTTCAGCACATGTTGATACAGTACTCCTTTCACTGTGGATAATGATACAAACATAACAGCTTCCGCCAGCATCTTCAAAAGGTCTTTTGCTTTTGTTCTTGAGTTGATAAGTACATGTTAGAACAAAGCACGTTCATCTATGAGACCCAGCACCCGTCTCCTTCCTGAGCAGTATAATGGTTGGACATTCCCATCTTGTTTGCACTTTGTGTATAATTGTTTATACAGATGAACGAGGCACCTTTTTCTATCTGGAAATTGCCCAAGAATGAACCAGACTTGTGCAATTCCACAATTCTGTTCCTGGTATCTTGGCTGATTTATTTAGACTTTCCCATAGTGTTACACACAGAAGCAGTGTGTTTCTGTGTGATTAAAAAATACATCCCCAGATTGTCCTAATTAATCGATGTTGCCAATAAACCACAGAGGTTTCCCAAAAAATAACATCATCATTTGGGGTGTC
>JAODAL010074319.1:0-14415 GCA_025379985.1 Phyllomedusa bahiana
ACATAGGCAATACTAACATTACTACAAGTCCCATACTGCTCTTTACAGGTGCCAGGATGATTACTGCAGGGATTAACTCCTGAGGGAAAGATTGGCCTGACCGCTCATTTACCCTTATAGAGTACATGAAAATATAAAAATAGACAATTGGAAAATGTAGCATTGAACTGTGGCCCTTCAGGACAGCACAAGTCCGCCAAAGGAGGAAACCACTTCTCTTACATCGATCGGTTCTAATAAAGCAGCCAGATGGGTAAGGGTCGAGCTGATATGATAACACCATTAACCAATTATTTTGACATAAAATAAAAAATTTAAAATATACAGCTTAAATCCCGTATGGGAGGCAGCAGCCTCTATAGAAATAGCACCCTGGTAAACCACAACTGTTTTAATAGTTAGGGGAAAAAAAACAGCACAACACACTCCACCCTAAATTTTGCAATGTGTCCAGGTTTCATGTGGGTGGAGCTGCAGCTTTTTTTTCACAACTTTAAGGTTATTTATAAATTGCTTGTAATTCTGTACTAAAAACCTACTATTACCTTTACAGATCCAGGCCATGTTATCTAGTAAACAAGAGTTGTATATTTTATGGTCAGCCCTGGCATGAGGCCAACAGCACCAGAAAGCACCTGTGATGAGGTAACTCACATAATCCAGGCTGTTCAGCACTGACATATCCTAAACTACAATCTTGCACATACAGTACACATGTTTTGTATTTTGTGGGACCATCATCATCATCACAGTCTCCTCTTCCCAAGATTCACACCTGTTATGGTCCTTCAGCTATTAACCACTTGTAGATCAAAGCACTGCTGCTTCTAACCTTACGGGGATTCATGTTCTAATAAAGTTTTCATTATCTTAACTTCATCCACAATACATACCTCACCACTGCTCACACACCTGTTGCAGCCAATTTAAAGGGAACTTGAGGCAAATATTTTTACTCCTCCGAACCTTTGATAGTACCAGGATGATGTTTCCTGCTATGTTTTCTATAGTTTGCCTCCTTTCCCTCAGTAGGTGCATTGTTACTCTTAGGCTATGTCTCCACGGCATAGAAAATACAATTGTTCAGTCAATCCACAGACTTTAATAGAAAAAACGACCTGTAGTCTATATAGGTCATTTTTTTCTCTGCTCGTTTTCTGGCGTCGGCGGATTTAACAGGTTGTATAATAAACCGTCATTTTGAGTTTTGCCGTCAGTTTCCCATACAATCAATTGTATGGGCCGACAGCAAAAAAATGAGAACCGAGCACAGTTTTTACCAAAACAGTAACAAAAACCGTGGTCGTGTATTGGACAAAAAACGGTCGACTTTCAGATGTTTTTTGTCCAATGCTGTGTGAATCTATCCAGCCTTAAAGGGTTTTTCTCACTACAAAGATTAGCTTTTAACATGAAGGGACAGTAAGGGCCCATCTACACGGCAAAGGTTTTCAGTTAGATCTACAGACGGTTTTTGGATTTGAAAACTGTCTGTAAACCGACTGTCAAACTTTTACAAAGACTTTAATAGAAAATCTGAACTGTAGTCTACACAGCTCATATTTTCAGACGTCAAAAGCGACTGTCTAAAAAAGCTTAGAACATGTTCATTCTTCCGCCCGTTTTTCAGGCAGAGCATGAACTGTTCAATGCAAAGGGGGATGGCTGAATTCGAAAACCACGGCAAGAAACTGTCCCCTTTTGTGTTAAAAAATGACCAAAAACCAGTCGGATATTCAGACCGGTATTTTGTCTGTGCCATTTGAACACACCCTAAGGCTATGTCTACACAGCTTTTGTTAAAATGCCGTCCAAACGGCGGCATTTTAACATCGCTGGACCACATTTTTTGCCGTGGGATTGTGTTAAAAACCGCAGTCTGTTTTCAGATATGCCATCGTATTGAATGTACAGGAATCCAACAGCAATCAGGGCAGAATATGTGACATGTTTTAAAATATGGGGAATTCAGAACTGATCGGAAAAAATCTGTGCTTTGTAGACTACACATTGCGATCTACACAGCACCGTATTCTGAATCCGCTGAAAATCCGATGAGAATACTGTGTTGTGTAGACATAGCCTTAGGGTGCGGCTACACAGCAGTCGTAAAATGCCAGTCAGATTCTGTTTAAGAATCCAACCGATGTTTTATTTGCTTTTCAATGGTTTTGGGGGAATGAGTTTTGTGGAATGACGACGGTGTGAAAATCCGCTCAGTAGAAAAGCCGTGCAATGTAGACCACATTGTACCTTTTGTTTGATGAAGACAACATCTCCTGCACTCAGTTGTGTAAAGGCTCAGATAGTTAAAAAGAAGCTAAATATGCTAAATACTGCTATAGAACCACTGACAGCCTGAGGAGACAGAGTGAGTGTAAAACTGCTTGTGAGAATGCTGAGAAAACCCCTTTATCAAGTTTTTTTTGGGTAGCTCTGTCTGCTAATCTGGGGTATAAATTCAAAGTGATGCACATACTTTGACTAAAAGCTATGTTACAATTTCCCTGCTATAATGTCATCCTGCCAGGCCTAAAGGCGTTTTCTCACCAAGTTTCACAGAGTCACAGGCAGCTTCAGACTCACACTCTTGGGTCAGGCTGTGATTGGTTCTATGGCAGTGATTAGCATATCACTTCTGCTATTCCTAGCTGAGCCTGTTACAGGGAGATGACTGGAGGAGATTTAATCTGCAGTAAACAACACTACAGACCTCCCAGAAGTGAAAACAATTGCTTTCCAAAGTTACATAATTTAATCTTGTTAGAGACTTTGCTTGATCTGACCATAGTGATGTCACTACCTGCCCTCGTCTAAGCAGGAAGGGAGATATGGACGGTAATCTACAGACACTTGGTTGCATTCAGAGCAGATACAATCTCTCTTATCTCCCTACCAGGGAAATATCAAAAGAGCAATGTATTTAGCAATAGTCTTTATTTATCTGTCTCTACATGTTGAAAGCTAGTCATTGTAGTAAGAAAACCCCTTTAAAGTTTTTGTGATGCCACAATAGACCGTAAAGATGCAGGGGTGTAACTAGAGAAGCCTTCTTCCCATAGCATACTTTTGGATTGGGCCCCCCCCCTCTTCCAGACCCTCCCCACATAACAAATATTTACCTGTACCTGTTAAAAATAGTTATTCAGTACCTATATAATACAAGGAGCAAATACCTCACCATTCAAATTACCATCATACTGCTACCAAAAAAACACTATACAAAGACCAACATTACCAATAATGCTATTACATAAAGACTCAATAATATTGCCAGAACAAGAAAACACAAATTACCACCACATAGTGACTGAATAATACCACTACACTATTACTAAATAGATATCAATATACAAAGACCAATATTATTACCATATAGTGGTCATTAGCAGTGTACACAAGCTATGCAGTCTGTATATTACCACAATACAGTGACCATAACGTAGTAATTACCAGTGTATACAGGCATTCTGCAGACATATAAGTGATTATAGTGCAGTTATGGCCAGTGACTTACAGATGACGTCTTCTCTGAGAATCGTTCATGTTACCTTTTCTTCTGCATCCGATCCAGACCCCCATGATGACTTCTCCCAGCCAACACTCGTCACTACAGATTTGGACACAAATATCTTAGAATGCCCACTTTTTAACACCTCTTTACCTATTCCCATCTCTGTACAAGCTTCACATGGGTGGGAGAGCAGTTACCGGCCATAGCTTAGAGAGACAGTCTCCCAGAAGGGCAGGGAGGAACAGAGGACTAACCCTCTGGAGATTGCTCTATGGCTATGGCTTATACCCCTCAGAATCATATTGTGCGGTCTGAACTCCTTCCACTGCACCCAGAAGATCAGCTGCAGGCATGATGCATGATCTTCAGGGGATGCAAGGGATGGAGTTTGGTACTAACATGCTTTTTGTAGTGTTTCTTTTTTTTTTTTTAAAGATTTCCCCATAGGACTATGATGAATTTATTGGACTACATCGGACCAGCATTGAATCTATTTTGTTAATAAAATGGTCAATGAGGGCTGGTGTCAGGGAGAGTTTATTTAAATAAAGTGTTTTTGTGTTGTGTTTCTTTTACCATTTTATTTCAGTGTTAGTAATAGATGTGTTGGACAGATGCCTCTGTATTACTACCACTGGGGCTTGGTGTTAGCCTTGGGGTGACAACATAAACAGTTAGCTAGGTACATCGGCTCCAGGGAGGTAGATAGGACTCAAATAGGTAATTTAAGTAGGCCCCAAGTAGGTAGGTAGGCCCCAGTTAGGTAGGTAGGCCCCAAGCAGGTAGCTAATCAGTGGGTAGGCCAAAGGTAGTAGGTTGGTAGCCCAAATAGGTAAGAAGGTAGGCCCCATGTAGGTAGGTAGGCCCCAGGTAGATAAATAGGCCTCAGTTAGATAGGAAAATAGGCACCGGGTAGGTAGGTAGGCCCCAGGTAGATAGGCCCTAAGTAGGTGGGTAGCAAGGCCCCACTTAGGTAGCTAGACAGTAGATAGGTCCCTCATTTAGGTAGAGCCCCATTACTGAAAGAAAAGAAAGAGGCAGGACGCTAAGGCTACTACAGCAGTAGTTCCGCCACTCAATAGATGACAACTGTCTGGGGCTCCCACCAATCTCTAAAATAGGGTTCCCAACAACCCTTTCTTTCTTGCAGCGAGGAAGGGTTTGAATGGACCAGCAGTTGAACATGCGCACTGCGGCTCCATTCAAAGTGACAGGTTCCCTTCAAGTGACATACCTAATGATAGGGAACATTAATCCACAATCCTGTCCTCCGAGATGTCAATCAAGTCTGACTGCACAGAATTAGGGTAGAGAAATTGTGACTTTTAGCTGAAGTGTCTTCACCTTCTTGGCTTTTAGTTACAGAGACACAGAGGAATAACGTGTTTTTTTTAGACTAACAATGCTCCTATTGGGGGAAAGAAGGCCAAGTACTGTTGGAAGTTTGGGCGGCAAAATCCTTGTGGCAGGTTACATTTAATCTCCAATAATGTACTAATGTATTTTACATCCTGAAACTGTCTAATTTGCATAGGTATTTTTATAAAGAAGAAAGGATCTAAAATAAGAACCCTAAAGCTGCTGTTTGCTTTTTCTGCAACATCACAAGCAGAGAACCATTATTTGATGCCCATTGAAATCCAATGGCTGTCTGTGTAGTGTATAATGTACCTGATCCTATAGGGCAAGAGACATTTCTTACAAAAACTTTGTGTAATGGAAAAAAAGGTGTACACAATTTGAAGACCTCACATTGTCCCAACAGGACATTTGAAAAGGGTTGCATAACCAGACAGCACACTTAAACTATAAAAGTGTTTGTTAGCAGTTACAGAGAGATTTTATTTTAAACATGGCCCAGATTGCTCAGAGGATGTTTATTTAGGAACCTTTCCTGGTTTCTGGATGGACAATCTAAGATAGGAAGCCCACAGTTCATTTTTTCATATTTTAGCTTTATATTTATTAGTTATGAACATGATCACTTAAGTGCTATGTGAAGGAACATGGGACTATTAAATATATTGCAGAATTCACTTTCTTGAACTACTTTATTTGAAAGGCCAAAAGAATGTGTTTCCCTGGAGGCAGAATACTTTGATGGATTATTGAATTGGTCCAGAAATGACAGGATAATTTTCTGTTTTAGCAGATGAAGTCGAAACAATAGCTAATAAATGTCAGTAGACAGGCGAAAGGTAGGGACATGTAAGAGAAAATCTATGCGTAATAAATTCTCGTGACTGTTCGGTTCTATGAGCCAAGTAGCAAATCTTTGGTACTAAGATGTAAATGGTTTCTTAAAGAATATTTGGACCTTCTTACAACTTCTGGCATCCACTGAGTACTGGCGAGGGTCTAAGAGTCCACACTCTCTTTGATCTCTAAAGCGGAAATACTGTGGTGCCCCAGAGAACATATCACAGACTCTTATCAAACTTCTCCATTATTGAAGATATTGGGACATTAAAGTCCTGTTACAGTTGCAATACATAATGAGTGTCACCATACGATAAGTCTAGTCTGAAATCCACCTTCCCACTCATAACCTTTGTGTTTGTTCAATCTGAAATGTTTGATATGAGGTATTAATAATAATAATCTTGATTTATATAGCGCCCAAAAATTCCGCAGCACTTTACAATGTAGAGGGTATAATTACAGACAAAAGACATACATTACACAATAAAAGCTACTTACAGATGAGACACAAGGGGCGACATGTATGAATCTCAGCGCGTCGGACCGCACGTTTTCGAGCGCTGGAACGTGAAAGCTGCACCTCATGTATGGCGGCGCCCAAGGTGCGCTCATACATGCGGTGTAAAGTCCACCGTGCCTCGCCAGTGTGTGAGGCGTAGGGCAGAACTTAGGCGCAGAAGGGACTGCGCCTAACATGTATTCCGATTCAAGACAGGCTGGAAAACAGCGAAAAATCATTAAACATGTTAGTGAATAGCAAAAAGAGTTGTCTTTCAAATGAATGAATGAATGAATGAATGAAGAGAAAAATCAAAACATTCTAAAAGCGATTAAATGTATTGAAAAAGTTGATCATTTAAAATTAAAGGGAAAATATATAAGATCGCTAAATAAATACATCTCAGCTCTCAGCTCCGTGAGGCATGGAGTATGAATAAAAAAAAATAGTTTTAATTAGCTGTAAAACAGTATCTGAAAAAGAGCTCAAACCTTCTAAAAAAATACCTCAATAAAATCAGTAACAAAAAATCAAGAACGGCGCAACATCAGAAATTGGGATATAGAGAATTGCCGGGAAATACAGTAATTCAAATTCTGGAAGCTCTTCTCATTGGTCAGCAGAAACCAGCCAATCAGACTAGGAGCGACAGTGACCCATTATAACCTATGAAGTAGTATTGACCAATCAAATGAAAATGCGGGACAGTTCAAAATACAGTAAAAAAGACAGAACAGAGCTGATTGGTTGAGCTAGCGGGGGCTTGGCTATCCCAGCCAATCAGAGCGCGAGCTACTTTGTCCCATTGTAGTCTATGGAGGGATCAGGGCAATGAAATCTCAGCTCCGTGAGACATGGAGTATGATTAAAAAAATCGTTTTTATTAGGTGTAAAATATTATCTGAAAAAGAGCTAAACCCTTCTAAAAACATACATAAATAAAATCCCTAACAAACATTTGTCGCCGAGACCGGTGCTGCATCAGGAATTGGGATATTGGAAACTGCCGGGAAATACAGTAATTCAAATTCTGTAAGTGCTTCTCATTGGTCGGCATAAACCAACCAATCAGAATAGGAGCGACTGTGAACCATTATAAACTATAGAGAAGTATGGTCCACTCAAATGAAAAGGCGGGACAGTTCAAAATACAGTAAAAAAGGCAGAAAAGAGCTGATTGGTTGAAATAGTGGGGCTTGGCTATCCCGGCCAATCAGAGCGCAAGCTACTTTGTCCCATTGTAGTCTATGGAGAGATCGGGGCACTGAAATCTCGGCTCTCAGCTCCATGCGGCATGGAGTATGATTAAAAAATTTGTTTTTATTAGGTGTAAAACGTGTTTGTCGCCGTCACCGGCACAACATCGGGAATTGCGATATCGAAAATTGCCAGGGAATACAGTAATTCAAATTCTGTAAGCTCTTCTCATTGGTCCGCATAAACCAGCCAATGAGAAGAGGAGCGACAGTGAACCATTATAACCTATGGAGTAGTATTAACCAAGCAAATGAAAAGGCGGGACAGTTCAAAATACAGTAAAAAAGGCAGAAAAGAGCTGATTGGTTGAGACCAGGCGGCAGATATGAATCCACCAATCATATGTAGTGCGTCTATTTTGAGTGTAGCAAGAAGGGCGCAATAGAAGGGCGCCCTAAAAATTATTACTGTCTATGGGAAATATTCTAGTACTGTGATTGGTTGGGGAAAGAGGGGCTTGTTCTGTTTAGCCAATCAGCAGGTGAGCTACTTATCTCATAGAGTTCTATGGGGAAAAGAAATGCAGAGCGAGCTCTGTTTGTGATTGGCTAAGTTAAAAGAGACATGATTATCTGGGCCAATGGGAGAGCGCGCGACGCTCATATGTTTTTTTTTTAATGCAATCTATATTAAAACTGTACATGGCAGAAATCAAATGATAAGACTCACTAAGTTGTACCGATCTCTATATAAAATGAACAATAATATGGGGGTAATGAAAATAAACAAATAAAAATGAATTCAATGAGTTCATTTTTATTTCTTTATTTTCGTTAGCCAATGATCAATAATATGGGTGTAACGGAAGGGCTGAGGAAGAAGTATCCAGGCTTCTCTTGTCAGCTTGCCCCACTACCTGCTCTAGTTAACCCATTCCCTCTCACCATGTCCAGTCTATTTCTCCATCTGTCATCTCTTACCTAACTGCAATCTGTAACCTCTCTCTCTCTACTGGGATCTTTCCATCTTTGTTTAAACAAGCTGCTATAACCCCTTTACTAGAAAAGCCCACTCTGGACCTGTCCTGTGTTGCCAACTACTGACCAGTCTCTAACCTTCCTATCATCTCTAAACTCCTGGTAAGCTTGGTCTTCTCTCGCCTAATCTGCTTTCTCTCTGATAACTCTCTTCTTGATACTTTACAATCAGGTTTCCGCACTTTACACTCCACAGAAACTGCTCTAGCTAAAGTCTCTAATGATCTCCTGACAGCTAAAGTCTCAAATGACCTCCTCACTGCTAAATCCCAGTGCAAATACTCGTTGTTGGTTCTTCTGGATCTCTCTGCTGCATTTGACACTGTTGATCACCATCTTCTCCTCAACATGCTCTGTGCCATTGGCATCCAGGACACTGCTTTCTCTTGGTTCTCATCCTACCTCTCTGACCGCTCCTTTAGTGTCTCATTTCCAGGTTCCACTTCTTCTCCTCTCCCTCTTGCTGTTGGAGTTCCTAAGGGATCGGCTCTTGGTCCTCTACTCTTCTCAATCAATACAGCCCCCATTGGCCAAACCATCAGTAGATATGGCTTCCAGTACCATCTCTACCTTGATGATACCCAGTTATAAACCTCTTTCCGAGACATCATTCCTGCCCTGCTACAAAACACCAGTGATTGTCTGTCCGCTGTCTCTGACATCCTGTCCTCTCTCTATCTCAAACAAAACCTCACTAAAACTGAACTTCTTGCCTTTCCGACGTCTACTAACCAACCCCCATCTGCTATATCTCTCTCAGTGTGTTGTACCACCATAACTCCTTGGCAGCAGGCCCACTGTTTTGGGGTTATTCTAGACTCTGATCTGTTCTTCACCCCCTATATCCCATCCCTTGCCCGCTCTTGTCACCTGCACTTCAAGAACATCTCCAGAATCTGTCCATTTCTCACTGTGGCAACAACTCAAACTCTCATTGTGGCTCTTATTCTTTCTCGTCTTGACTACTGTAACTCCTTATCGGTCTTACACTCTGCAAACTCTCCCCTCTCCAATCTGTCCTGAATGCAGCAGCCACGCTCATCTTTCTTTCCAGCCGCTATACTGATGCCTCTACCCTGTGTTAGTCACTGCATTGGTTGCCCATTCAGTACAGGATACAACATAAACTAATCACTCTCACCCATAAAGCTCTCCACAGCGCTGTACCCCCTACATCTCCTCCCTCATCTCCGTCTACCACCCTAAACGCTCTGCTGCGGATATCAAACTACAGACCACAATCATCCGATCCTCCCATGCCCGTCTTCAAGATATCACACGTACTGCACCCATTCTCTGGAACATCCTACCACGTACCATCAGGCACAATCCTAGCCTTCACAGTTTTAAGAGTGCCCTAAAAATACATCTTCTTAGGCAGGCCTACCAAGATCCCTAATTGCTAACACCCACCTTCTATCACACACACTTCTGTCACTCCCTACACTAGGGCACTCACAGGCTGAGAGCAGATTAGAGGACATGCAGGGAGGAACCGGATGGGTATTATTTGAGGATTGAGATGCAATGTTTTGCCGGATATTGTCGATTCTATAATGTTTTGCTGGATATTGTCGTATTCTATAATGTTAAACCAGAAGATCACCAGAGGTTTACAGGGACATTAGTGGGTCGTTATAAAGATAGTTTTAAATGTTCTTGTTTTTTTTATATCATTTACACCTTTTTCACTTACTGTCTCTATTTTTCATAATGGGATAATAAAGAATAGGTTTAACAAGTACTACAATACCAAGGGACATCTTGCATTTTGGCCCACCTGTGGTCAACATTTACCAGCACTCCTATGTTGTAAGAACATAGTCAACTTTCTGCAGCCTGTCAACATATGTTACACATGAATGTGCTTAATATAAGGCATTAACTTGAAACTCACATATGGAAAATACCTAACTCCACAGGTTTATTTACCAGCCATCATATTACATTCATCCTTTGGGAGTGGATGGTTTTTAATATTTGGTTTATAGGATTCATGCGTTTTATCTAAAAAAAAAATTTAGTCTGTTTGGATATACATGTGTTCTTGAATCACTATCTGTATCTTTCTAGTTTAAGCCTACAAAACAAATTTTGAAAACTACATCATCAAAGCTAATATGTTAAATTGTAATATAAGCTTAACATATAACCTTACACATGTCCCTACTTTAGAACTCTCCTGGTCAAAATCTACAAAAATACAAATTGAAACTGTAATTTTAAGCTATTTATAACAATTATTGCAGAACTGGCCATTGTCCTGTCGCAGAAATAAATTGGCTTTAGTCAAATTCTGTCCAGAGAGCGCGAAGGCTCTACAGAATGAAGTTGTAGTCTTTTCTGCTTAAAATCTGCCAGCACCAAAGAAACCCCAACCATCAGATTTCCTCCATCATGCACACTAGATGGCGTCAAGCAGTCCTTCAACATCTTTTAATGTTCATCTTCGTTTGGATTGTTTGAGTATAACAGTTATCTCCAATCCTACGTCTAGTGTTGGTGTTTTTTCGGTACATAAAGCTGCTAAGCTCTAAGGAAGACAACAAGTTCTCTGGTGTCACCTGGTATGTGTCACGTTCTTAGGGAAATAGAACAACAGGTATGTGGATCGTCTGGACCAACGCGAGCACAGATGGTATAACTTGGTGGTAGACGAAGTGTGGGACAAGGACAGCAGGCACCGGTACAGATGACAGCAGATATAGCCGCAGCACCAGAGCGTACACTGAAGTTCGGACAAGACCTGGAACAGGTAAATATTTACTGGCAGAAGTAGCAGAGACCGTCGGTAAAACAGAGGCATGGCCACGTCCACGGTCCATGACAGGGGCCGCGGCGTGCACCGTGACAGTATTTTAGTAAAATGGACGGAACCTCAAAGGGGCTCTACATCCTAGTGGGGTCTCAAAATTAGCTTAGGATGATAAGTGTGCACCTGAGAAAGAAAATCACAACATGCCTCATTGCTGTGAATACACTTTCTGTCTTTTTATTCTCAAAATTTATACTTTTTGAAGGTTAGTGAGATAAGGAAGCATCACATGGCTGAGCTGTTAGCAGTTATTGGTTACACCCTTGGCTGAGGCATGCTCCCTATAACTCAGGAGTGTCTGAACACGGGGCATAACCTTAGAGGAGGCGCCATCTTGGATTCTATGGTGATTATCTCTACAAGCAGATTTATGTGCGGCCATTTTGTTAACACATTAGAGACAAGAGATATACAGGCAGCTTTTATGTGCCATAATAGAAAGGCATACGTGATATACTAACTAATACATTAAAATGGAGACACAAAGGATCACACATATATAACCTTTGTTCCCATCCACAATATTAGCATAACAGAAAACTGTCACACTATTTTAACAAACAATAAAAGTGTCCCTCTTTTGACAACTTGCTTATTTCTAGTATCAACATTAGTGGATCTCTTTCCTAGAGCAAAAAGGCTCTAGGAAAGAGAGTGACGTCCCTGATGCCACCTATTGTAAGTTGGACGCTTCACATCGGACCCATGATGGAGCCCTGAAACATGACTGGGAATGTTAAGCCAAGCTAGTAACTCTTTCATTAGAAAAGTCTTCCATTTGCAGACAGCTGTTTCAGGGGTGTTTGTCCCTCATCAGTGCAAAGTTTCCTGGAGCTCATCTGCATATTTCCCAGGGAACAATGGCCAGTGAAACTCTCTACACCTCTATGGTGCTCTCCTCTAGGAGGAACTTTACCCCTCCTAGAGCTATGTTGAAGATCTCCTACCCAGACAGCCAGAACCCTGCTCTGCATTGACAGTGGGCAAACACTCCGTCTTCCAATGCAAGACTTTTTCTTATTGGCGAGTTACAAGCATAGTTTAAAATATCTGGTCATGTTACAAGGTCCTTCAATGGGTCTTATATGGCTATGAGGGACATTACTTTAAAAATTTGAGGCACCAGAGACTTTGCTCTCTTCCCAGAGCCTATTTGCGTATTTCCCTTGGAGTAAGTCTCCCTACACTTTTAAGGTGCTCTGCTGAGGAGAAAGTTATTTCTTTCTAACCATTTTGAAAATAGATTAAAACCCACTAGTGCTGATATTCCAACTAAGCTAGCTGCCCAAAAAAAGGACAGTTTTTTTGCTTTCTTAAATAGGGTTACAATTTCCAGTTATGATAATATAATTGAATAATGTTTGAATGATGGTTGAAAAATGAATTAGCGGTTTGGCATGATAATTTAGGATTGGCTAACATAATGAGCATTGTGAACACATGGCTGTTAAAATTTGGCCTTTCTATGCTCATGAAAATATTCCATTAAAAATGAGACATTTCCACCTAGAATAATCAACGTCATTATTTTAGCAATCATTTAAAAAATGAGGACAGTTCTCATTGATCCCAAACTTTTTAATGGTAGTATACTGTATATGATAAATGTTAAATCACCTTAAAGGGGTTGTCTCACTACAAAAATTAACATGGAACATGTAGGGAACGTTAAATCAAGACTTTTTCCAAATACACTCCTCCTTGGTCAGGAGATAAGAGAGATTTTACCTGCTCTGAGCGCACATAGGTTTCTCTGGTTACTGTCCTGCTCTACTTTCCTGATAAGACAGAGAGCAGGTAGTGATGTCAACAGGACAGTCTGTGGATTAAGAACAGAGTGTGTTATCTCTAACAAACAAAGGAGATTAATTACTTTTCATTGTTAACTTTAAATTCTGAAGCCTTCTGCACTATAGATGACTTCTACAGTCATGTCAGTGCAATAAGAAGAGCTGGGAATAGGGAGCTGATATGCTAATCACTGTTATAGAACCAGGCCCAGCCCAACCAGGAAGAGTGAGGAACTGTGAATCTAAAGCTGTCTGTGGCTTTGTGAAATAGCATGGTGAGACAACCCCTTTAATGAGGAACGTTATCTCAAACCAAAGCAGTTCAGGTTTCTATTTTGTTGTGAACAGTCTCTGGTAAATTGCTTTAGGGAGTTTACGTTCATAATTTGCTCTTAGTTAATTTATAACAAAGTAAAGCAAAAGCAGCTACAAAAACAAAATGAGATCAAATCTTGGTCCAATACCAAATTCCACTGACAGCTATCGTAGAACAGTTACATTACCATGGAGGAGAATAATCTGAACCTGGCTGATTTTATGAATGCATTCCCTATGAAGTAAGCATTTTGTTAAATAATAAAAAATGAGAAAGGTACGTGGTGACATAAGGCCATCTGGCTGCAGGCCACAGCATGGCTAATATACTGTTAACTGTAACATGAGGTAGGGTAATGGTTCCGGAGCATTTTTCTTATGTAGAAAGAAATCGAGTGGAGATTAACAACAAAAAGTTATGTAAACTGACTTTTTTATAAGCATTAAGCTGCATTCAGGAAAGGAGTAGCATAGCATGGCATCGATAATTTCTCATCTAAACAGAAGGTGCAGTCAGGCATTACAATGCTTCATCATTATGTTTAGCTCAAAATTTTAAAAGGATTCAGACATTTCCTGGTATCCCTAATAAAGACTTGTGACCGGAGGTACCTTTTAAAAGGATGCACATAGTGATGTTTATGTAGATAGGTTTTAATTAGGCTCAACCTGTCTAGTTCGGGAAACCCCGTGTGGGCTCCTCGGCATGATCAATCCCTGGACGTAGCGGGCCTGAGGCTGCTTTTCAGGGAGAGAAAGAGAGGCAGAAAGCAAGAGGCAGAGTGCAGTATGTGCAGTCATGTACAGTATCTGTCGGATGGAGCCCCAAAAATGAACTTCACTGGTGGGCCAAAGAATCAACTCCACTGGTTGACCCCAAGAATCAACTCCAGTGGTGGGCACCAAGAATCAACTTCACTGGTGGGCTCCAAGAATCAGCACCACCGGTGGATTCCAGAATTAACTCCACTGATGAGCCCCAAAAATCAACTCCAGTGGTGACCCCAGGGATCAACTCCACTGGTGGGCACCAAGAATCAACCACT
>JAODAL010074320.1:0-14414 GCA_025379985.1 Phyllomedusa bahiana
AAAAAAAACGTAAACCCCTTTCTGTTATAAAGTGGGAAAACCCGGTTTTTCTATGCCCCAAAAAGGGCAGACACAACTTTGATCTTAATTATGCCCCCTAAACAAAGAATCTAAACAGCCTGAAAAATTTTCGGGGTCTTGTTTTTGGGAGGTCCCTTAAATATACACATAAACCAAAAAAGAATGCACCGAAACATAAAAACAAAAAAAAACAGAAAAAAAATATATCCCGTTTACCAAATCATAAATAAAGGTAAACAAAGATGTTATGCCGAGGGGTTTAAAAATATTGACCATATATGAATTGTTAAAAAGCAAACGTCCAAAAAAAGGGGCTTAAAGTGCAATTTTACAAGAACAGCAAAATTTAGCTGTTTTATTTTTTAGTCCGCTGATATTAGTTTTCCCACCCGGTTTGATAAAAAAAGGAAAGGGGGCAGCTACAATTTTGCCTCTGATGAAAAATCTCCAATTGGGAAAAAGGGCCTTTTTTAAAAAATTTACAAAATTTTTAAAATAAAAAAACCCAAAGCCCCCCCCCAAGTACATATCGTGGGATTTTACGTTTTAAAAGGGCACAGGTTTTGAGAATTTTGGGAAAATCTAGAAAGGGAAAAGTAAAATCAAAAAATTTCCCAAATGAAATTTTAAGGAGAGACAGGGCCCTTTTAAATTTAAACAAAATCAGGGGATATTATAAAAAATTTTAAAGGGTGGGGAACCTTTTTTTATGGGCCGTGATATTACAAAAAAAGGGGCCCCAAAAAAAAAATGTTTAAGTAAAACTAAATTGTTATTAAATTTTGAGAAAGGTCCAACAGATATTTTAAACAAGAAAACTGCAATTTTCAAACCACCCAAAACTAATGATTTAAAAAATGTCCAGAGTTTAATTTCTTCCCTAAATTCCCCCCTAACGACTTTTTAAAAGTCCCCCCCAAAACCCCAAGGGGGAAAATAATCATTTGAAAGGGAAGGGCCTATAGGGCCCAGGGTTGGGGTGTCTCACACAAAAATTTTGGGAATTTTCTTTGATCAAGGGTTTACAACCTTTTGTTGAGTCTTTTTTCAAACCCCTACAAGGGACCTAGGACTTTTGAGAAAATTTTAATGGAGTTTTTAAAATCAAAAAAGTTTTTAGGAACCCCGATGTAACACTCTAAACACCATACCACCCTGATCTCAGGTAAAGGTTTTGAGCATTTTCCCTCAAAAATAAGGGGAAAATTTGAAACCCATAACAAATTCATATTTTAAACTGGGTTTAATTTTGGGTTTTAAAAAAAAATTTTTTCCTTTTTTAATGGGGAAAAAATTTTCCAAATTTAAATTTAAAAGGAAAACCGCCATGGGGAATTCTTTTGCCCATTTTGCAAAATTTTTAACTAAAGGGTGGGGGAGGACGGGATAATTTTTGGGGGATTACCCCTTGAGGAAAGTGGAAAATATCGGTTTTTACACTCTAAATAAAGGGGAAATTCACTTATGGAAGGGGAAAAAGGGGGAATTTTTTGAATTTGGCAAAACCTTAATTTTGAAAAAATATAGGGGGAAAAATTTTTCATAAGAAATTTTCATTTTCAACAACTTCCTTCCTAATGTTAGGGTAATTTAAAGGAGGGGGACGGAAATTTAAGACCCTTTAATTTTCCCAAAAAAACACAATAATTCACTTCTTCCAAAGGGCTAGTGGACCCTCCCCCCCCTAAACCCCTCTGAAAAAGGAAACCCCCGGGGGGGAAATTCCCAAATTTTATGTCGGGAAAATTTTTTCCTCAAAAATGAAAAAGTCCAAACAAATAAAGGTCTCTATCAGAATTAAAAAAAAAAAATTCCCCGAAGGGTTTTTAAGGAAACATACGATTTGGCACTGGGGAAAGGATAGGACCACCTGTTTTGGGTTTCCCAGACAAAAAAAATAATTTTAAAACAGGGTTCGAGGGGTGATAGGAAAATTTGATGAAACCCCCCACGGGGATAAGGGAAAATTTAACAAAAAATTGGGAATCCATTGATGGAACCAGACATTAAAGGGGGTTTTTCCCACAACATTTATTCATTTTCCCCAGTCCTTTTTCTTGGTTTCATTTTGAATTCGGGGGTTTTTCTGGCTTTTGCAAGGGTTCATTTGAAAACCAGGTCTGTACTATAGCAACCAGCACGGGGAGCCCATCAGGGGAAATCCCAACAGGGCTGTAGCAAAGGACCCCAAAGGGCTGAAACGCCCATACAAAAGAAGGGGTATCTAAAGGGAAAAGGAGGGCATTTTTAATTTGGGCATATATTTCAAAGTTATAAATTGCCCGACTTGTTTTGCCAAAAACTTTAACATGAAAACAATCCTTGTAGTGAGACAACCCCTTTAAAAAACAAAGTAGGTACCTCGCCCGCAGCAATCACATTTAGAAGGCAAAAAAAAAGAAAATAAAAATAAAAAAAAAAAAAAAAAAACAAAAAAAAATGTACTCTGAAAGAAATAGACTAGTAAAGAGTCATTTTGTGCTCCCTCCAACTGAAACAATGTGGTTGAGCAGACAACCTAAGGGCTGTTTCAGATGTAGTGGATGCATATGTTGTGCGCACCTTGAGACAGGAAAGACTTTTTCGAACTCTGAGACAGGAATAAAAAATTTTTAATTTTTTTGTTTTTTAATTCCATCAAACATTTTATCAATTGTCGCTCTAGTGGGGTAGTCTATCGTATTAAATGTGTCTGCGGATTAGAATATGTAGGCAAAACCACTCGTGAGTTGAGAAGAAGATTTGGTGAACACCTTAGCGATATTCGTAGAAAAAGAGACACCCCACTATCAAAACACGTCTGGAAAATGCATGGGGGATCATTTGGAGATCTTAAAATAATGGGGATAGATTTGATATCCCCAAGCGACAGGAAAGGAAATTTGGATTTAGATCTGCTTAGACGTGAGACTTTTTGGATCTACACGTTAGGAACTACATATCCAGCAGGACTGAATGAACAGCTAAATTTTAGCTGTTACTTGTAGAATAAGCACATATCCCTTATTTGACAATGCTATAACAATTCATATATGGTCAATATTGTTTAAACACTCAGCATAACATCATGTTTACCTTTATTTATGATACTGGTGATCACCTGTAGTTCTGTTTTCTTTTTATGCTTTCTGTGCATTCTTTCTAGGTTTATGTGTCATATATATATGACACTGCCAAACAAGACCACGTAAATTCTCAGGCTGATAGAGTCTATGCTGTAGGCGGCATAATTAAGATCAACAGATATGTCTGCCCAATAAGGGCATAGTAAACCGAGTCCCACTTTATAACAGCAGTGGTTACGGTTTTTTTCCTACAGCATCCACACTGAGGGCGGTAGTAGTCATCAGCTCCTGTGTTCTCAGGGCGGAAGTAGTAAGAACGCATTACATTGCGTGCATAGTAAGGGATTCATTTTTCTCAATGGGCGTTTTTCTTCTCTATTACCCGTGTTTAAGGCGGAGTGAACGCCGGCTTCGGCCGTGGTTTGGGCGGAAGTCGTCACAAACGGATGCGTTGAGTGATCACATGACCGGACGGACGACCAGAAACACCGCTTCCCCGGCCTATTTAAGATTCCAATAGTAAGATGTAACTGGCGGCATATCATTGCCTTTCCTGACGACACACAGGAGCCGTACCGCTCGGGTGGTGTCTACCTAGGTTTTTGTTCTTGCAATTTTTCCCACTGGGTGTGTACGTGTATCTATTTCATGCACTGTTAGGTATATGTGTTTTCTTAATAATGGGCCAAACCTTGTAGTAGTATTCTATGTGGTACTGGTGATAAACCCTTATATTGAGCTTGTCTGCATTAATATGGTGTATTAATGTATTTATATTTGTATGTTGTTCTTGCTTAGGGTTTAATTTTTTACTTTATCATTCACAGATTTTGCATTAGCACGTACTGGTCCCTGTAAGAGGACCAACGGAGCGTCGAAACATGTTGGGACGTGCTAAAAATCGGTGAAAAATTTTATTGGTAGGTAGGCATTTTGTAGGGGATAGTCTACGCATCTTTGTGGGGTCGCCCCTTCTTCGGGCCGACGTGCTCCACACATTACTATTGTGGTGACAATATATTCTAGGGAGTCATAGGGTAAGTGTATCCCTTCTTCCGTTGGCACCCATTTTTGATTTTATGGAGGCTATTTTTGATATACCCTATTCATTATTCATATGGAGTCCGCTTTGCTAGAACGAATCTTTTAAGTTGTGAAGTAAAAGTTACGTTTTAATTTTCGGTAACTAATCTGCACACTCCATTTTTTTTTTTTTTTTTTTTTATCTGCTAAGTATGTACACCTGAAGATCCCTAGCTACATGTTGTGTCCACGGTTCCCGGGTCCATTCAAGATCCTCCGAACATAATCACCCAGTTGGTTACAAAACTCTGTCTGCCTCTGTCTCTCCTCATCCCAAATTCCTTCCATGTCTCACTCCTCAAGTCGGTAGTCCTTAGCCGCTTTTCACAGGACAAAGTTTCTTCATCTCCTGAAGCCTACAGATATTTCTGTCCATAAAAAACCATATGGGAACAGGAATGGGTTCGGGCGAGGAAAGGTCATGGGGACTGAAGGCTTGTATTCTAGACCGAGATCTTTTGCTATACCTCCATCGAATCAGGATTGGATCTGGAGGTCTGGGAGGGAACAAAGACTTGGGAGAGAAATGTTTTGCGAACGTTCAAACAACCAACTATGCTGCATCTGGAATTATTCTAAGAAATATACCATGCTAGTCTAACCCCCTTGCTGCTTCATGGGATGATGTTATGGACATGGAAGATAGAAAGGTTGTTTTAATTCCTGATGCCAATATCACTTCTTTAATTACTTTTTAAGATCTTTTGTAATTTTTTCATAGTTTCATTAGCATCCATCATATCTGAAGATAATCCAGATAGTAGTCTGATGTTTCTTGAACTCAGCTGTCTTGCTCTTTCCTCATGTCTGCTGGCTGCTTTAAATTTCTTAGATTGCTACAAATTGTATTGCTGCTGAATTGGTAGTCT
Organism: Phyllomedusa bahiana; assembly: GCA_025379985.1. Classification (NCBI taxonomy): domain Eukaryota; kingdom Metazoa; phylum Chordata; class Amphibia; order Anura; family Hylidae; genus Phyllomedusa; species Phyllomedusa bahiana. The sequence continues at coordinate 5,039 of JAODAL010074320.1, forward strand.
GTGGAGTGGAGATGGTGCATTGAATAGTTGAAGGCTGCAGCAGCTGTGAATTGCATAGGGTGTATAAATGGTTACAGGGCAATTCAAAACACTGCTGGATATAGTAGCAGCAGGCTACTGCAGGTGGACTTTCTTAGTGGTCTGGGATCTTTTTTTTGGGCGTGGGGCTGAAAGAGTTATGTGGTAGCCTTCTTCTTCTAGAACATATGTAAAGCTGGAGAAGACAGAAACTGTCTTGGTTAAAATGTCCCAATCCCGATAATATTTAACAAGGTAGGGTGACATGTTTGAACGGGACTGTGCCAGTTTTCTGTTGTACTTCGAGCCAAAAAGAATATATTAATAGGCACACTCCAAACTTTGGCACAATAAGTCCCCTTATAATGAGCCAAAGACACATTATGCCAAAGTTTGGGCATTGGGGGTGTTGCCACACTCCATTCTAGAAGTAGACAATTTATGAGATTCTTTGATTGGCAAACATAGGCGCAGAAAATAACAATTAGAACAGCCAGGGCTTGGGAAAGTACTGCCTGAGCCAGACTTTGTCGTTATTGGACTCTACACTGTCCTGTATGTATGAACTGCAGATGAAACAGCCAGACCTGGGTAAAGGTGGTGCCTGACCAGAACTTGTCATATTGGCTCGTAATGTGCTTTATGTATGACCTACAGAAAAAAAAGGTTCATACATTCTGGTGCATTCTACACTGCCTTAAAGCTATTTTGAACTGACCGGTCAGCGCCAACTCTCATATATGTTGCCCATAATGTCTAATAATGATGCAGTGGGAGCTACTTTTTTAATCTGTACTTTCCAAAAAGAAGATTCGGGATAATTATTAGATCCTCAGATTTGAAGGTTGTCTTCTTTGAATTAACTGTGAATTTATCATCTGTTTGAATCTGCATCTTTCATCTTGCATGTCCCTTCATTTTTGAAATGTCTAATCTGTCTTCATGTCTAAAGAAAAATCCACTGTGCTTTCCCTTTAATTAAAAATAAATCAGCTTTTATGATGCGCTGGAAAAAACTTCACACTAACCTTCTCTCCCACCACCTACCTTTGCAGCCTTGTGCAATGTGAAACAGACAGAACCTCTAGTGCTGATAACTCCAGGGTTGAGGGCTTTTTCATTCCATTTACAAACTTCTCTTTTTGCCATGTTAGATAAACTCAGCTTCCTGTTATAAACTCATAGTATCAACTTAGCATCGCTCAAATGGATGCAATTTCTCACGATATCCTCCAAGGTAGCACTCCCTCTTAACAAAGGGAGTTATTATTGAAACTGTGTCCCTATGCATTACTGTTTAAAAGAATGTGGAAAAAGGGCAGCCACCAAAATACCAAACAGTAGTAGACAGTAGTAGTATTTAGTGACGGTCTTAAATATACCCATTGTACCAAATCCACACACCTTGTTAGTCCAAATTTCCAGAACTGCAAGCCATTTTACAGTTACTGATCTTGAAAATGACTTCTGGTCAGTCCAACAGCATAAAGATTCCTGGTACCTATTTTATCTTACCCTCAATTTAAATCAACATACATGGGTTGTGCTACCCCGAGGTGAATATATATATATATCTCTTCCTCACTGCTAATGCCCTCCGTACCAAACAAACCCTGCCAAACTGCAGTCTAAAGAAAAAGGTAGAATCGGCTCACCTTTCGATTGGCAGCTAGATGTCACCTGGCAGCCTCGTGTTAAGTTTCCTATGCAGCTCAGCACGGATCCTCGCCCTCAGTCTGCGGCTAATAGCAATCAGAGAAAGAAAGCATGCAAACGAATGCACCGAGTAGGATCCCAGCGGTGCGTAGAAACTTGAACTTTATTGTATACAAAACTACAGCAAAGGATAAAAATGGCGGCAATAAACCGAAGCGTTTTCGGGTCCCAGATTTTCCCTTGTTCACGGCCTCTAATACATCTGTTTCTTCTGTTACATAAATAGGTGGTTTATCTATTTCGTCATGTGTGAAATCATTTCCACCCTGTTTCTTTAACCTCTTTAAAAATCACAGGTATTTAAAACATATATTTGCCTATGGAATCACCACATATGTTTAATCCCCCCCTAAATTCCCTATATCTAAATATAAGACTTATACATGTATTCCCATTTCTGCACTAACTTTATTGGTATAAATAAGATAGATATTGCGGAGTTCTTACCTACAGGTGCTCTTGTCTGTATTTCTAAATCAAAAAGCTTCTCTTAAACGCACCTTTTTGGTCCAAATACCCCTCCTCGTCTAGATTGTTTCCGCTTGTTTTCTATACCCACAAATGGCAAAGCTTTGGCATATCACTATCCATGATTTTCTAAAAAATTGTTTTAACCGCACTGAGTTATTTGACCACTTTTTTTAAATGTGCTATATGCTAGCTATACGTGTTTTGAGCTTTCTTATGCTACTAACCACATATAGAAACATCGCAGGATTTACAATGTATGCCATATACAAAACATGATCTGTATCACAATAATGAATCTTTTATTTCGTATTCTTTTTGATCATAATAATTTCTTTTTATTATAGAATTTTTTAGTTGGGTATGGGCATACATTACATCTCTGCCTCCGCAGGGAAGAAACCAATCTGAGGATAACCACATTTTATTTGATATTTTTGTTTTTTACTGCTGTAAAATCATTAGATGTTACTTCATTGCTATGGTTCTATTTTCTTTTCGGATACATCTTACTCCCTATCTTATAATATTTGCTAATTGGTTCATTCTCTGCCTTAGGATATTGAGATTTTGAAAAATATCCTTTTAATTTCTTCAAAATTGGTATTTTTGTATTGGAGTAGAGAAACAATTTGTTTTTCTTATTTTAATTTTTTCTTTTTTATTTGGGATACAAAAGATCTCTCTGTGTTTTATTTTCAATTTTTTAAAGCTCTTTTTATTTGTATTTCTTTGTATCCTCACTTTCTAGTTAATCTTGTCTCTACAAATTTTTTGTTCTTTTTGATAATCATTGTGTGCTGTGCAAGCTCTTATTGGACTTTTATAAGCTCACCTTATGGTTTTTATAGTGTTAGGTATGATTGTGAATGGCACTATCCGCCCTAATAGAGTTGATTTCACACTTATGGGCTTGCGGTTACAGAGTGGTTACTACCTTAGATTTTTTCAAGTCACACTTCCGCGAGATATCCAGAATATGGAATCATAGTTTTATGATACTGATAGGTGAATTTCATAATTGCAAGAATTAGTATTGACATATGTGTACAAACTTCGGTATTGACGGCCACATCGTGACCCAAACAAGCAAGAGGTCATCGATTGTTAGCGCCCATACCAAGCACACAGTGAGAAAAATGGGTTGTCATCACTAAACGATGACATGAAGTTTACCAAGAACATGCCATGTACTGATTTGCATTGATGGCGATGATGTCGCACCCAATTAGGGACCCCCATCATTGGATGTAGTAAAGTATCATCAAATCTAGAAATTTATTTTTTACCAATGAATTCTTTATCACTTCCAAATGAATAATTTAAGTCCTTCCCGTTGACTAAATTTATTTAGATGGTATTCTATAGCTGGCAAAAATAAGGTTCCTGGGGAATATTGGAGTATAAAGCTTACTACATCAAGTCAAACCCATGTATAATTTTTTGTACACGTAAAGTTTTGAAATGACTGTAATACTGTTAGTACTATCCCTTTTTGGTATACCTGGGAACAGTACATAATAGTGGTTGCAAATATTTATACAACAAAGTTGCTTAACATTTCCAACAAACTGTATATTACTTGGACTATTGGACGCATATCTGGAGGGAAATGGTCTTTATGGAGTTTAGGCACTCCATAAAGTATAGGTACTTGAGCATTCTCGATATCTAGAAATTTCCTCTGTTTCTTTAGATTTTATTGTATACTTTGTCTTGGGAATTTGTTCTTAATTTCTATATGTATTTGTGTCATCCAAAATTCTCCAACATGGATTTTTTATTACAATTTGTCATCCATTTTCACCAGTTAGTCCCCCCTTGTCCGCCTTCCTTATGACAAGATTTTTATTTTTATTAAGTTTCTTTTATAGCCACACGCTCCTGTTTACTGATATTATTATTATATTTTGTATTATTTTTCTTCTCTAATTTGAGCTAGGTCTCTTCCATGTCATTCTGGAATGGCGTACATGGTTCCAACTCTGGATTTAATGGGATAGAAATAGGGGTTACTGTAATTAAGGTGTTATATTTTTATAATTTTAATATCTTCACTCTCTGTTTGTAACTATCTTTTAATGAAAAAGTGCATGATGTTTCTAAATGATAACTCTCATACTCATTATTTAATCTATCTACATATTTCCTCACAGTTGGTTCACTGTAAATTCCTAGATATATCATTTTGTCTTCAAAAATGTCCTCTTAACCGTTAAAGGATCTTACAAATTTATTTAGCCAACATGACGTCAAAAATAGTTGAAATTTTCTTAGTGGGGGCTAAATTGAGTCCTTTTTCTAACACCCTGTGTTGTGCTTTTTTTTCAGTTAGAATATACGGGGTTAGGTCATACAAACAGTACTTTTTACTTCATCTTGTTCTTTATCTTCAATCAAATTCTTCTTGTTTTTCTTTTTGTGCTTTCTGCCTCCCCGTTTTTTGCTTGCTTAGAAGTAGGTGTTTCTTTATTGTTGTCTTTCGTGTTGTTACCTCTGTGGTTTATTTTTGTTCTCACCACACTTCCTTCCAAAGACATCACATCTGAATCCGAGGTCCCCGGTTCAGTGTGATCAATGTCCGAGAAACTAACCTCCTTTTTGCTACCCATTTGTCTGCGTGTTAGCATATTCCTAGATCTTGACTGCCTATATTGGATATCTTTCTTCCATGTGTATATCTTGTTATTTTCATAATCATTTAAATCTCTTTGGTATTTGTATCTTTTTGTGTCCATAATTAAGCTTTCTATTTTTTGTATATTAGTGTTGATGTTATTTTGTAATTTTTCGTAGTCCGGATCTTCTTTATACTCAATCACTTCTTTATTCAAATTCTTAATTTGCTCCTGTACCTCTTCTAGTTTGTTACTTTCAAAATCTATAATCAATTTTATAAGATTTATGGAGCAGTCCGTAAGAACTTGATTCCATTTCTTGATGAAATCCTGTGTGTATACAAAGGTGGGTACTTTATATATTCTCAAGCCTCGCGGTATGATGTTTTTTTCAAGGTAGGTACTGAGGGAATTGCGATCCCACCATAATTTGGTTTCATTAATAAGTAATTTTTCCAATTTCTTTGTGCATTCTTTTAAATCAGTTTTATTTTCTGCGTTGTTTGCTATTGTGCCAAATACTTGCGCTAACTTAGTCTCTCTATCCATTTTTGGATGGGACATAAGTTATGGCCGTAGTTGTTCAAATTATGTTTTGCTTTTCATATATTTGTTATTGATGCATGTTACCTAAGTATCCTTCATGCTTAAGAACAACTATTCACTTGCGGTACATTTGTAGCACAATAATAATAAATGCAGTTCAATATGTGTGCTATACTTTGCAGATGTTTTTAGTGGATACGGGATAAACACAATCTTTGCTTGATATAAGTGTTATTTCTTTTCGGGGCGCCAATACAAAGGCTATACCTGCTAAATGGTGAATGGCAGTATAAGCTAATCCGGATTCCAATGGACTGACTTCTCTTGAACAACAAACAAAAAGAAAAAGGTAGGAATCCGGCTCACCTTGATTGCAGCTAGATGAATCACCTGGCAGCCCTCCGTTAAGTTTCCTATGCAGCACAGCACGGATCCTCGCCCTCAGTCCTGGGCTAATAGCAATTCAGAGAAAGCATGCAAACGAATGCACCGAGTAGATCCAGCGTGCGTAGAAACTTGAACTTTATTGTATACAAAACACAGCAAAGATAAAAATGGACGGTAATAACCGACGCGTTTCGGGTACCAAGATTTACCCTTGTTCACGGCTCAAATACATCTGTTTCTCTGTTACTTAAATTGACGTCATGTTGGACTTAAATAAATTTGTAAGATCTTTAACTGTTAAGAGACATTTTGAAGAACAAAATGATATATCTAGGGAAATTTACAGGTGAACCAACTGTGGTTTATGTAGATAGAGAAAAATAATGAGTATGAGATGTTATCATTTAGAGAACAGCAGGCTCTTTTTTCATTAAAAGAGTTACAAACAGAGAGTGAAGATATTAAAATAGATAAAAGTGATATCACCTTAGATTACAGTAACCCCTATTTCTATCCCATTAAATCCAGAGTTGGTACCATGGACGCCTTCCAGATGACAATGGAGAGAGACTTACGTAATTTAGAGAAGAAAAATAATACAAAATATAATAATATCAGTAAACAGGAGCGTGTGGCTATAAAAGAACTTAAGAATAATAAAAATCTTGTCATAAGTAAGGCGGACAAGGGGGGACTAACGGTGATAATGGATGACAAATTGTATAAAAAATCCATGTTGGAAATTTTGGATGACACAAATACATATAGGAAATTAAGACAAAATCCCAAGACAAGTATACAAAAAAATCTGAAAAACAGAGGAAATTTCTAGATATCTAGAATGCTCAAGTACCTATACTTTATGGAGTGCCTAAACTCCATAAAGACCATTTCCCTCCAAATATGCGTCCAATAGTCTCTCGTAATCACAGTTTGTTGGAAAGGTTAAGCAACTTTGTTGATAAATTTTTGCAACCACTAGTATGTACTGTTCCAGGACACCTAAAAGATAGTACCACAGTATTACAGGCATTTCAAAACTTTACGTGGTCAAAAAATTATACATGGTTGGGACTTGATGTAGTAAGTTTATACTCCAATATTACCCAGGACCTTATTTTGCCAGCTATAGAATACCATCTAAATAAATTTAGTCAATACGGGGAAGGACTTAAATTATTTCTTTTGGAAAGTGTAGAATTCTTGGTAAAAAATAATTTCTTTAGATTTGATGATACTTACTACATCCAATTGATGGGGGTCCCTATGGGTGCGACATCATCGCCATCTATAGCAAATCTGTACATGGCATGGTGGGAACATCATGTCATGTTTAGTGATGACAACCCTTTTTCTCACTGTGTGCTTTGGTATGGGCGCTACATCGATGACCTCTTGCTTGTTTGGGGTCACGATGTGGCGTCCATACAGAAGTTTGTACAATATGTCAATACTAATTCTTGAAATTTTAAATTCACCTATCAGTATAATAAAAATATGATTCCATTTCTGGATATCATGCTGGAAGGTGACTTGAAAAAATCTAAGGTAGTAACCACTCTGTACCGCAAGCCCATAAGTGGAAATACAACACTTAGGGCGGATAGCTGCCATTCACATCATACCTTGAACTCTATACCATTAGGTGAGCTTATAAGAGCAAAAAGAGCTTGCACAGCACACAAGGATTTTCAAAAAGAACAAAAAATTGTAGAGACAAGATTAACTGAAAGAGGATACAAAGAAATACAAATAAAAAGAGCATTAAAAAAAATTGAAAATAAAACACAGAGAGATCTTTTGTATCCAAATAAAAAAGAAAAAATTAATATAGAGAACCAAATTGTTTTCTCTACTCCATACAATACCAATTTTGAAGATATTAAAAGGATATTTTTCAAAAATCTCAATATCCTAAGGCAGGATGAACAATTAGCAAATATTATAGATAAGGGAGTAAGATGTATACCGAAAAGAAATAGAACCATAGGCAATGAAGTAACATCTAATGATTTCAGCAGTAAAAATCAAATAAAATGTGGTTTTTCTCAGAGGGTTTTTTTCCCTGCGGAGGCAGGAGATGTAAGTATGCCAATAACAACTAAAAATTCTATAATAAAAAGAAATTTTATGATCAAAAGAATACCGAATAAAGGAATTCATTAATTGTATACAGATCATGTTGTATATGGCATACATTGTAAATCCTGCGATGTTCTATATGTGGGTAGTAGCATAAGAAAGCTCAAAACACGTATAGCGGAGCATATACACGATATTAAAAAGGGTCAAATAACCTCAGGTGCGGTTAAACATTTTTTAGAAAATCATGGAGGTGATATGCAAAGCTTTGCATTTGTGGGTATAGAAAAAGTGGAACAATCTAGACGAGGAGGGGATTGGACCAAAAAGGTGCGTTTAAGAGAAGCTTTTTGGATTTTAGAATTACAGACAAGAGCACCTGTAGGTATGAACCTCCGCAATGATCTAACTTATATATACCAATAAGTTAGTGCAGAAGGGATAGCATGTATAAGTATGTATATTTAGATATAGAGATTAAACATATGTGTGATTCCATAGGCAATATATGTTTTAAATACCTGTGTTTTTAAAGAGTTAAAGAACAGGGGGAAATGATGTCACACATGACGAAATAGAAACCTCCCTGTTTAAGTAACAGAGAAACAGATGTATTTGAGCCGGGGAACAAAGGGTAAATCTTTGGGACCCGAAACGCCCTCGGTTTATTGCCCTCCATTTTTATCTTTGCTGTGTTTTTGTATTTCAATTTAAAATTCAAGTTTCTATGCACGCTGGATCTACTCGGTGCATTCGTTTGCATGCTTTCTCTAAACTGCAGTCTATCCTACTCCCACCTGCTCACCCTCTCACTGCTCCTTCTGGCTTACGGGGACATATCCCCCAACCCAGGCCCCCCCCAGCACATTCCCACCATAATCTCTGCCTCCTCGAACAGATTCGCCACTACAAATTCCGCTAATCCCTTCAACCTGATACACATCCCTCCCCCTATCTCTCTCCTTGGAGCTCTCTGGAATGCAAGGTCTGTATGTAATAAACTCATATACATACAGGACTTGTTCATCTCACGCAACTTACTCTTCCTTGGTCTGAATGAAACCTGGCTGACCCCCTCTGACACTGTCTCCCCTGCCGCACTCTCTTTTAGCGGCCTCCAACTTACCCACACTCCTCGCCCTGGTAGCAAGCATGGTGGTGGTGTCGGCCTCCTCCTGTCTGACACCTGCTCCTTTGTCCCCGCTCCACCTCTGCCTTCCCTCACACTCTTCTCCTTTGAGGTACACTCTGTCCGCATCTAAGCCCTCTCCGACCTCCAAGTGGCTGTTGTCTACCGACCGCCAGGCCCTGCCACTACCTTTCTTGACCACTTTGCTTCCTGGCTTCTCCACTTTCTTTCCACCGACATCCCCACTATCATCATGGGAGACTTCAACATCCCAATTGACACCCCCCACTCTGCTTCCAACAAAACTCCTTTCACTCTGCTCCTCCTTTGACCTATCCAGTGGACCTCAGGAGCCACTCAAAAAGAGAACACAACTGGACCTCATTTTTCACCCGCCTCTGCCCCCCTATTT
>JAODAL010074321.1:0-14413 GCA_025379985.1 Phyllomedusa bahiana
TTCCCCAAGTACCTTTTGACTGCGGGAATTTAATTTCACTTCTCCAGCCTTGTTTGGGGTGTAATAATAAAGGGTGTTTTTTCTCTCCCATAAATTTAATGTCATCGCTCAAAATCACGCTCACTATCGAAAAACCTTATCGAAGCGGCCGACAATCGATCGATCTCGATCCAACCAAATCGCTTAACACTACAGGGATGGGGTTTTGGGGCTTCGGCCAGATACATCCGTTTTAAGGTACCCCCAAAAAATTGGCCCAAATTTTTTGGGCCCTTTTTTGGTACGCGTCAGCTTAACCCGGCCCCCTACAAGCTCCACTTCCCTCCCAACCTGCGTTCCCAACGCCTTCAAGTCTTGCCCTCAAGCCTGTGGGTGAACCGCTTCTCCCGTGGATCTGTCCATTTCCCGGGGGCCAACTCGGATAACATCTTTGTGGTAAAAGGGAGGTCCTGGCGCAGAAGACATGGGGGGGAATCGCATCTAAAACACACTATTTTCTCATTTTTTTTGGGGATGCTTTAAGTGCATCTTTACTAGAAGACGATTTAATTGAAAAAGTTATATTAGCTAATTTTGACTTTTCCCGGATCTCATTCAATCTGTTTTAAATTTCCTCAAATCGATAAAAAAATTGCATTGCAGCCCCAGATCGTCCCATTTTCGCATTTTTTCTGGACTTTTGGCGGCCACCCAATCAGTGCACAGCACGGGGGGCCAAGAATGTCACTATTTGGGGGGTGTAGGGATCTCTTTGCCTGCAAAAACACATAACCCGTTTTATCATGCCGCATTCCCTGAACGGCATTACTTACAGACGGGGAAAAGAACGCATTGCTCTCCTCTTGCTGTGTTTTTTTAAAAGCACAAAAAACCATTTTCCAGCATTTTAGAAACAAAACCTGCTAATAAAATTTTTTGTTAGGTTAGGGGGACAGCAAGATTTGGGGAAACCTAACAGTTTTTAGAAAGATTTGGACAGCTGCATACTGTGTCTTTGCAGCCCAAACTCCTGCTGCAGTTTCTGAGGGGGGCACTTGGTTCGGGGGAGCTTGTCCGCAGACACTGTTACGGAAATTCTCAAAAAAATCATTTGGATATAGGGGTTTTATTGCAGAATATGTCATTCGTGGCCATAATGTTCTTGCGCAGTATAAATGGACAGCCATTGTACAGCACTGTTGGGGAAATCACCCAAAACAGAAATAACTTGTTACAAAATTTTTTTCCAAAAAAAATTTCATTCTGCCCCAAATATGCTTTCTGCATTTTTTTTTTTTTTGGGGGGGGTAGGGGGGTCGGTGTAAAAGACCCAATTTCCCAGATATTCCATAGAAAAAATCCTATTTCTAATCCTTGTTGCTTGTCGCATATGACCACTTACTTAGCTACTCCATAAAAAAAAAAGTCTTTTTGCTATCCTACTTGACATTTGTAAATTAAAAGACTGAGGAAAGAACACGTTGTGGGTTGTCAGAGTTTTTTTTTAAAACACCCAAATTTTTCATAGATTTTAAACATAGAAAAAAAATAGATTTCTACTCCTGGTTGCCATTTTTGAAAAGACCACATTTTTTAGATATTCCATAGAAAAAAAATTTTTCTTTTCACCCCTTTGGTGTCATTGTCGAAAAGACCACTTTTTCTGGAATTTTTCCATAGAAAAAAAGTTTATTGCAGTCCTACGGGCTTTAAAATTTACAAGGAAAAATGAAGAACACTGTTGTTGGGTTTTGCCCAATTATTACAAACCAAATTTCATAGATATTTCCGTAAAAATAATTTATTTCTACTCCGCTTGTCATTCTGGGAAAAAAACCCTTTTTTCTGAGTTTTCCCGTAGAAAAAGTCTATTCTATCCTACTTGGGCAGTTTTAAAATTACAAATAAAAAAGGGAAATACTGTTGAGGTTGTCACAGTTTTTCCAAAAAACACTAAACTCATAGATATTCGTAAAAAAAATTTGATTTCTCCCTTTTTGGTTGCATTTGCGGAAAAATACTTTTCTGACTATTCCGTAAAAAAATTTTGCTACCCTATTTGGGCAGTTTTAAAATACAAGGACAGAAGGAAGATCACTGGGTTTGTTGTCAAGTTATTCCACAACCCCACTTTTAAAGAAAATTCGTAAAAAAAAATTCTATTTCTCTCCTGGTTGTCATTTCAATCAACCACTTTCTTAGATATTCCGTAGAACAAAAAATCTATTTGTACTCCTTTTTGTCAGTTGTCGGAAAAGATCATTTTTCTGAGCTATTCCATAGAAAAAAGTCTATTGCTAGTCCTACCTGGCATTTTTAAATTACAAACAAAAAAACACTGTTGATTGGTTTTCAAGTTATTCCAAAACACCTAATTTCTAAATATTTGTAGAAAAAATTCTATATCTACTACTGGTTGCAGTTGTCAATCAAACAAATTTCTTAATATTCCAAAAAAAAAAAAAAATTGAATTTTCTACCCCGGGTTGTCATTGCGGGAAAAAAGACCACATTTTTGAGTTATTACGTAAAAAAAAAAAAAAAAAAAAAAAACGCTATTTCTACTCCTGGTTGTCAGTTGTCAGAAAAAAAAACATTTCTTAGCAATTCCATAGAAAAAAGTCTATTGCGAGTGTTACTTGGCAATTTTAAATTTAACAAGGACAAAGAAGAACCTTGATTGGTTGTCAGGTTATTCCACAACACCTACTTTCATAGATTTCCATAGAAAAAATTATATTTCTTCTCCTGGTTGTCAGTTGTCGGATCGGGACCACATTTCTTAAATATTCTGTAGAACCAAAAATTCTATTTCTACTCCTTTTTGTCAGTTGTTGGAAAAGATCACCTTTCTGAGCTATTCCATAGAAAAAGTCTATTGCTATCCTCCCTGGTTTTTTTAAAAAGTAAAAGACAAAGGAAGAACACGTTGATGGTTTTGTAGGTTATTCACAACACCTAATTTCATAATATTCTGTAAAAAAAAATTTTTCAACCCCGGGGTTGTCAGTTTGGGGATCAAAACAAATTTTTTAATATTCCATAGAAAAAAAATTATATTTCTACTGGTTGTCAGTTGTTGGAATAGACCACATTTTTGAGCTATTACGTAAAAAAAAAAGAAAATTCTATTTCTACTCCTGGTTGTCAATTGTTGGAAAAAAACCCCAAATTTCTGACTATTTTTTAGAAAAAAGTCTATTGCTTCCTACTTTTGGGGTTTTAAATTACAAGACTGAAGGAAGAAAAAAGTTTATTTTGGGGTTTTCAGTTAATCCTAAGACCGCATTTCACAATTTCATAAAACAATTCTATTTCTAACCCAGTTGCCATTGGATAATATAGGGATTTAAAACACTTTTGATTTTCTGTCTTTGCAGTACATTTCTTCAAAAAGAGACGTAAACAATCTTTTAACCCTTTTAATATTTTTCTTTTTGAAAAATGGAGTGAAAGGGGTAAGCGAGCAAGGAGTGGGGGTAGGACAGGAAATTTGAGGACGAGAAAAGGTGCTCCTTCCAGTCCCTATAACACACAAGGAGCACTTTGCATTGCCGGGCCACAGGGGCCCGTCATTGGTTGCCCCGGGTTTCCTTGGACTCAATAAATGAAGACATCGCAATCTGTTTTTTCAGTGTTAATAAACCCATCCAGTGGTTTCACCTCCGGCCCCTCTCGTCTGGCCACAAAGTCTCATCATCATCGTCATCATCATCCCAACCAGAACAAACACAGTCCAAATGTCAACCAAAGTACAGACCACTTGGATAATCCCTGTTCAAGAGCTCTTTGAGATTGGATTCAGAAGCATTTTAAAAGATCAAGAAGCCAAAGAGGATGATTTTTTTCTGCCTGACGCCCCAAACGCTGATGGCCATCAAGAAAAGGAAGCTGGTCAATCGGCAAAATCCCCAAACAGTCACATCGCCTTTTCAGTGCCGTGGCTTTGAGCTCGGGGCTTCAGGATGTAGACTGTCAGGACAAGGAAGTCACCTGTGATGATGATGTTGATAATAACATTGCAGATCCAACTTGGTCTTTTCAGCAGCATTTGCTTGTGAGCACTTCATCAATGGAGGAGTAGGAAGATGATGGGGTAGAGTCAGTGGGGGTTCGGCCTCAGAAAGGGAGAGAACAGTCGCATAAGTCCACTGAAATTAATCCGCCAGCCATGGTCAGTGGTGGCAGCAGAAACAACGCTACTAGGTTTTCACAGTTGAAGAGGTCCAGGACCTGTGAAGCCTGAGCCTTTTTCGATCAAGCCTCAGATTTGCCGACCGATGTCATATGCTGGATTTGCCGTCAACGCATCAGGAGAGGCAAGAATCTAAAGAGTTTAACCTCCACAAACATGAAAAGGCACATGCACCTAAAGCATGAATTGATGTGGAGGAATCACTTGGAGAAAAAAGTCCACACAGGTCCTGGGCTTCCAACCACTGTGACATCCTCTGTCTCCTCCTCCACCACTTCCGAGACCAAGCGGTATTCTGCTACCCATTTCCCGACGCGGCATGAGCAAGCACCAGCCCCAGTGCCAAACACTGTTGCCCAATTACCACCACCACCAGAGACACTGCCTACCCCTTCTCCTTCCACCAGTTTGACCTGCAAGCCATACAGAGGCCAGTCAAGCAGCCAGCCTTCTGTGTACCGTGTGGGAGCAGAAGAAACACTTTCACCCCAAGCATCCTAAAGCCAAAAGCCTGAATGTCGGCATTGCCAGGGTGTTGGCCTTGGAAATGTTGCCTTTCCGACTGATGGACACAGATGGGTTTTATCTGCCATGTCATGGCTTTGCATGCCCCCAATACCAGATGCTGAGCAGGCATTTCTTTTCCCAAAAAGCCATCCCTGCCCTGGCCACGTGTCAGAAAATATCTCCAGCGCGTTGGTTGCATCTGTATCCCTCAAAGTCCATCTGACTACAGACACATGGACTAGTACGCACTAGTGTTGAGCGATTATTATCGACAAAGTTGAAATCGGCACGGTTTTTATGTTGATCAGCATTTTCCGATCACGCGATAATTTAGGTGAAAATCTGCGCCATTTTTGACGCTTCCTGTCATTTTGGCGGCCAGCAAATCAGCTTACAGAATAGAGCAGGGTGAGCTGGGTGTGCGACGTCATGACTGGGATGTGTATGGTCGTGATTGGCTTCAAAAATCACATGACCTCGTTTTACATAGAACAGCCCTTCCTGTTCAGCATCAGTGTGTGTCTGGGTCTCTCTCAATACAGATCAGCGGAACAGTTCTCTTTGTTCACACAGACAACTATGCTTTTAGCTGTGAACATTAGAACATAGGTAGATTAGAGAATTTCAGTTTTTAGTTACTTAGGCTGAGAATTTTAAAGAAGCATCTAGCGCTTTACAGCCGCGGGAGGGGGTGGGCTGCGGGCGAACATGGACAGAAAGGCTGGCAGGCTTTTGAAAGGAGAGTGGATATTGTGCAGCCCAGACTCTGCTTTGACGCTGCATTGAAATGGCTTTTTATTAACAGTTTTTGGCCAGTTTTTGGTGAAATATTAGCTTGTATTTTGTGCAGCCTGTACTTATATTAGGATACAGATCTTTTCTAATAACCGCAGGTGTATTTCATAGGTGCAAAAACCACCTTTTATTATCCGTACACAATTTAATTAGGTTTTGTTCACTTTGGCGCAGGCCATTTTTGTTAAAAGACCCATCTTGTACGGATATTACCATACAGAAATTTGCTAGTAATTGGTGTTGTATTTCATAGGTGCTAAAAACCACCTATTATTATCAGTACACAATTTAATTACGTGTTTTTCACTTTGGCGCAGCTCAGTTTTGTTCAAAGACCCACTTTGTACTTACAATAGGATACAGAACTTTTCTAGTCACCGCAGGTGTATTTCATAGGTTCAAAACAACCTATTATTATCAGTACACAATTTAATTATGTGTTTTTCACTTTGGCGCAGCCCAGTTTTGTTGAAAGACCCATCTTGTACTTATAATACCATACAGAAATTTGCTAGTAATGGGTGTTGTATTTCATAGGTGAAAAAACCACCTATTATTGTCAGTACACAATTTTATCACGTGTTTTTCACTTTGGCGCAGCTCAGTTTTGTTGAAAGACCCATCTTGTACTTATATTACCATACAGAAATTTGCCAGTAATTGCAGGTGTATTTCATAGGTGCAAAACCCACCTTTTATTATCCTTATACATTTCAAATAGGTGTTTTTTTTTTTAATTTAGTGCGGCCCAGTTTTGTTCATAGAGCCACCTTGTACTTAAATTTGAATACAGAAATTTTGTAGTTACTGTTGGTGTATTTCATTGGTGCAAAACCCACCTTTTCTTATCCGTATAACTTTTAAATAGCTGCATTGCACATGGTACGGCCCCAGTTTTTTTCAAATAGCCACGTTGTACGACAATTTTGATAGAAAAAATTTCTAGCAACTGTTCTCGTTTGTCATTGCTGCAAAAAACACAATTTCTCATCCGTGTAACTTCTGAATAGTTTTATTGTGCTTGGTGAATCTCAGTTTGGCGAGGATAGCACACTTGTATGATATTTTGCTGAAAACTATCAATTCCTAGTCCTACTGGGCAGGGATTTAAGAATAGCTGTGATTTGCCATCTTTTAAAAAGAGACTGTCAAAAACTCTTCCATACTTTCTTAAATTTATATCTTTCTGAACATGGAGCGAAATGCAGGTGGTAAGTGAGCAAAGAGGGGTGTAGGACATGGTGGTAGAGGTACGAGAGA
Organism: Phyllomedusa bahiana; assembly: GCA_025379985.1. NCBI lineage: Eukaryota > Metazoa > Chordata > Amphibia > Anura > Hylidae > Phyllomedusa > Phyllomedusa bahiana. Next base: position 6,737 of record JAODAL010074321.1, read on the forward strand.
AGGTGCTCCTTACAGTGCTGGCGACAACACGCATGCCAGCGGATCGTCTGTTGCAGAACCGTCAGGCCTGTCATCGCTGGGTCAGGGCCCTGTGAATCTCAGTAACGAACATCGTCGCCATTCTGTTCTTCAGTGGTTAATGCAACCTGCATGCTGCGGTCCAGGACAGGGATAGTCAATGTCCAGTTCAACTAAAATGGTGGTTCAAATCCTCCTTTTTCCGGCACTTTTTAATCTGTGGGTCAAACAGGTTTGATGGTCCTACTGTGGTCCAGGACAGGCATAGTCAATGTCCAGTTCAACTAAAATGTTGGTTCAAATACTCCTTTTTCCGGCACTTTTTAATCTGTGGGTCAAGCGGGTTTGAGGGTCATGCTGCGGTACAGGACAGGTATAGTCAATGTCCATTTCAACTAAAATGATGGTTGAAAGACTCCTTTTTCCGGCACTTCTTAATCTCTGGGTCAGACAGGTTTAATGGTCATACTGCGGTCCAGGACAGGTCTAGTCAATGTCCAGTTCAACTAAAATGGTGGTTCAAAGACTCCTTTTTCTGGCACTTTTTAATCTGTGGGTCAGACAGGGTTAAGGGTCATGCTGCGTTTTCCCGGACAGGCATAGTCAATGTCCAGTTCAAGTAAAATGATGGTTCAATTAATACTGCCTTCTGGCACTTTTTAATTTGTGGGTCATGCAGGTTTAAGTATCATGCTGTGGTACAAGTCCGGGATAGTGAATGGTCTGTGAATTTTTTTCTGTGGCTTTTATAACCTAAGTATGTTGCCTAAGATGTAGCATGTATCCATTTGACTGTTGTGGATGTTAATTCCAGCTTCTCCAGCCCTGTTTGGGTGTAAGAATAAAGGTGTTGTTCCTCTCCCATAGACTTTAATGGTCATCGGCAATTATCTATTATCGACTATCGGAAATCGTCTTGATAATTGACGATATCGACTATCGACCCGATGACGATAGTCAACGTAATCGCTCATCACTAGTAAGCACGGTCAAGGGCGTTACATCTCATTGACTGCTCACTGGGTGAGTTGGGTGGATGAGAGTACCTCTGGTGAGGATGGGGGGTCTCAGGCTCTCTTCCACACGGTGGGGATGGTGCAGGTTCAAAATCCCCAAGCTCCACTGGTGGCCTCACATGCCAAGAGAAACTAGGCTGTTCTGAAATTAATCTGTCTTGGAGACCATTAACACAAGAGCTTTGGACGCCTCTGCGCAATGAGACCAACCAGTGGCTGGGTGCTAAGAACCTGGTGCCAGGAAAGGTGGTGTGCGACAACTGGAAAAATCTCCTTGCTGCCCTTCAGATCAATAGACTTGCGCACATCCCTTGCCTGGCACATGTCATGAACCTGGTTATACAGAAAAATCCTTGACAAAAGAATCAATATCCATATGGAGCTCATTCACCACTACAAGAGCGGAGAGAGTTTCCTTCAGCACGTCAAGGAAAATGAGAGGAAGGAAAAAGAAATCAAGGAGAAGGGCACCTGGGTGGAACTGAAGCGTCAGCCAGCGTTTCCAAGTAAAGCTCATGTCGTCTGCACTCATGGATCGGAACCTGAGCTCCTTGAGCCAGTTCCCGACGAATTTATGGCATAATGTGAGGATATTCTTTGCAAAACAATCCATTGTTGCTTAAGTATAAGGATGTGATGGTGATACATAAGGCTTTTTCTAATTTTATATGGAGGGGCAAGCGCTCTCGTATTGGCATAAATTTCTCAAGCGCTACCCAGGTCTTGACTGCCTGCTGAGGAAGGCTCGAGGTCTGAGCTCACAGTTCCGGCGTTCGCACCCTGCTTTGGCCTGACTGGCTGCGTTGCAGCATCATTTTGGCCTCCCCGTCAACCGTTCATTGTTGACAGGGCAACATGCTGGAATTCCACCCATCACGTGCTCCAGCGATTGTGGCAACAGAGTAATGCCATTATGCAGTATGAAGTGGCGCATGGCCTGACAAGCAGTGGTGTGGACCTTGGATTGTTGAGGCATAGAGAGTGGAGACAGGTGAAAGATCTCTGCACCATCCTTGCCTGTTTTGAAGATGCCACCAAAATTGTCAGTGAGGACAATGCAGTTGTCAGTATGACCGTTGTGGTGATATTTGTGCTGGAACAAGTGTAAGACACTCTGAAGCAGCAGGTCCCAGCAGTGATGGAGGAGAAGGCGGACACAGATGCGGACACAGAGCCTTACTTGGCATCGGATCTAGAAGGCCCAACTGTTTACCAACTTTATAGGGCTTCGTTATGTGGTGGTTCGGGGTCCAGGGCTGGTGCAGGGCGGCACATCAGCTCTCAGAGTACAGCGTATGAAGCTAGCCAGCACTATAGTGATGCTGAGGATGAGGAAGCGAAGGAGGAGGATGAGGCATGGTACAGACACCGACGGTACCGATGTCCCTGCGGTGGTAAGAGGTTGGCACAGATTTGAAGAGGAGGAAGATGAGGAAGATCTGTTTAGTGAACCTTGACCTCAAGGCTTGGGAAATCCTGGCTACATCTCACACATGAGTGCTTGGATGTTAAATTACCTGCAACATGATCCACGCATCAAGGCAATCCAAATGAACAGCAGTTACTGGGTGGCCACACTCCTTGATCCACATTACAAATCGAAAGTCAACTAATTCCTTACACCAACACACATTAACAGAAGAATGCAGGAATTTGAGACAGTGCTCATTGATCAACTTGAGACATCTATTGCTTCACGTTCTAATGTCATGGTGGAACAACATCAGCAACGTGCCAGCAGTAGAGTGGCAAGTAGCAGCAGCAGCAGGCAGTGTGGCAGAAGCCTAATGGGTGACATGTGGCAATCGTTATTTACCACCTCACCAACACCTACAAGGCAGGGCAGAATTGAGACACACCAAGACCGCCTTAAGACCATGGTCCATGACTATCTGCATTTCAACACCAATGTTTTTGGACTTGGTCCGGACCCAATCGACTTCTGGGTGTCCAAATTGGATGAATGGCCTGAGCTTGCTCGGCCCGCCATAGAAGTGTTATCCTGCCCAGCAGCTAGCGTTATCTCTGAATGCCCTTTCAACACAGCTGGTGGGGTGATAACAGACAAACATATCCAGTTTTCCCCTGAGAGTGTGGAACATTTGACCTTTATCAAAATGAATCAAGCGTGGATCTCTGATGATTTTGTTGCCCCGATTACTGAGGTCACCGATTAGTAAACTGTAGCAGGCCTACTTCACATTGTGAAGAACTCATTCCTTATTGAAAAAAAATGGTCCTATTGAAAAAGCAACTGTAAAAGACACCAATAGTAAAGGTCTTATTGAAAAAAAAACTTCTTCCAAATACAAATTTCTTCTTGAAAATTGTAAGCAGTGTCAATGGTTTTCAGGTCAGCAATAGTCAAGGTCCTATGCCAAAAAATCATGTTTAAAAAAACTATTTTATTCCTGCTAATTTTATAGAGTGTTGAAAAGGTCATTTATGCTGCTTTTGGGGTCATGCTGCTGAAACAAACAGCAATAATCAAGGTTCTATTCAAATAAATCTTGTTTCAAATACTCATTTCTTCTTGCTAATTTTATTCTGAGTGTCATAAGGTCTTTTCTGCTGGTTTTGGGGTCAGGCTACTGTAAAATCCTAATCCTAGTTGCCAGTTGGAAATGATAGGGACTTAAGAACACTTGTGATTTGCTGTCTTTGGAGTACAGTTCTTTAATAAGAGATTGTGAACAAATCTTGACCTTTTTAATATTGATATTTTTGAACATGGTATGTCATCACTTGGTTGGTTCTCTGTGCGTCTCATTTCTGAAGAGCGGGGCCAATCTGTTCTTCTGTGGTTAACACACCCTGCATTCAGCAGTTTTAACTCCTCTTCCTCTCATTCACAGCCACAAATGTCGTCATCATCATCATCATCAGTCCAAACTGAAGCAAAGACGGGCCAAATGTCACCCAATAAACAGACCCCACTAGATAATCCATATTCTGAAGAGATCTTCGATGGCACAATGTGGTTGGGGTCAGAAGGCATTTCAAAAGATCAAGAGGCCCAAGAGGATGATTTTGTCTGCCCTGATGTCCAATCGCTGATGCTCTCAAAGGAGGAAAAGGAAACTAGTTCCTCTCTTTCGGCCATTTTTAAGGTGCGAAAATGACAAACACAAGAGGCAAAAGGCGTGGAACCCGTGGTATATGTTCTCCACACCCTTCCTTAACATATAGTTCTGCCTTTGTCAACATACATGCGTGTCTACAAGAAGGGCGACATTGTGTACATTAAGGGTATGGACACCGTACAAAAAGGTATGCCACATAAATGCTATCATGGCAAGACTGGCAGGATCTACAATGTTACACTGCATGCTGTGGGTATAATTGTGAACAAGCAGAACAAGGGTAAAATCCTTGCCAAAAGAATCAACATCCGTGTGGAGCACATTCGCCACTACAAGAACAGAGATAGTTTCCTCCAGCGTGTCAAGGAGAATGAGAGGAGGGAAAAGGAAGTCAAGGAGAAGGGCACCTGGGTGGAACTGGAGCATCAGCCAGCGTTTCCAAGTGAAGCTCCCATCGTTTGCACTCATGGAAAGGAACCTGAGCTCCTTGAGCCGATTCCCGATGAGTTTATGGCATAGTGTGACGATATCCTTTGCAAAATATTCGATTGTTGATTAAGCAAAAGGATGTGATGGTGCTACATAAGGCGATTTCTAATATTATATGGAGGGGCAAGTGCTCTCGTATTGGCATAAATTTCTCAAGCGCTACCCAGGTCTTGTCTATCTTGTGAGGAAGGTTTGAGGTCTTACCTCACACTTCTGGCATTCGCACCCTGCTTCAGCCCGACTGTCACCGTTGCAGCATTATCTGGGCCTCTGTGTCAACTGTCTGCATTTCTTCGTGCAAATTTTATTCTGAGTGTCCATAAGGGCATTTTTTCTGGTTTTGGGGTCAGGTCACTGTAAAAGACACCAAAAGTAAATGTTTTATTGGAAAAAAAAGCTTATTTCACATACTCTTTTATTCTTGCTAATTTTATGGAGTGTACGAAAGGTCTTTTTTGCTGCTTTTGTAGTCATGCTGCTGTAAAACATAACGATAGTCAAGGTCCTATTCACAAAAATCAAAAACTCATTTAATGTTGCAAATTTTATTCTGAGTGTCCATATGGGCATTTTTGTGGGTTTTGGGGTCATGCTGCTGTAATAGAAAATATTTTCTTTATAATCCCAGTTGCCAATTATAGGGATTCAAGAACACTTTTGATGTGCTGTCTTGCTGTCACTGTTCTTCCATAAGACTCCGTTTCACAGGTATTCCATAGAAAAAATTATATTTCTACTCCTATTTTCCAATTACAAAGTATAGGCATTTAACTCCTTACCGCCGGAGCCAGTTTTGGCCTTCCTTCCTGACAGAGCCCTGGCTTTAAAATCTGACATGTGTCACCTTATGTGAGAATAACTTTTTGACACTTTTATCTATCCAAGTGATTCAGAGTAGTGTTGAGTGATTATTATCGACAAAGTTTAAATCGGCACGGTATTTACGTTGATCGGATTTTTTAGATCACACGATAATTTAGGTTAAAATCTGTGCATAATCTATTAATATCACGCCATTTTCGGCGCTTCCTGTCAATTTGGCGGCCAGCAAATCAGCTTACAGAATAGAGCAGGGTGAGATATGTGTGCGACGTCATGACTGGGATGTGTATGGTTGCGATTGGCTGGAAAAATCACATGACCTCGTTTTACATAGAACAGCCCTTCCTGTTCATGATCAGTGTCTGTCAGCATCTCAGAGCAGTAGGACGTGCCCTCTGCCTCTGTCCGAACAGCTCAGCAAACAGCTCAGCGAAATTATTCTATTTCTTCACAGAGAAAGCTCTACTGTTAGCTGTGATCCTTACAACTTAGTTAGATCAGAAATTTTAAGACTTTATGTAGTTAGGTAGAGAATTTTAAAGGAGCATCTACCGCTGTAAAGTCACGGGGGGTTGCGGGGGGGAAGTGGGGGGGTCCCGCGGGCGAACACAGACAAGCTCTTTAAAGAATGCTGGATATAGTTCACCAAGACTTAGTGTAGACATTGCACTGCAATAGCTTATTATTAACAGTTTTCTATTGAAATATTTCCTGGATATTGGGCAGCCTGAACTTATATTAGGATACACATCTTTTCTAGTAACTGCAGGTCTCTTTGTTAGGTGCAAAACTCCACTTTTATTATCAGCATACATTTCAGATAGGTGTTCTTTTTCAATTTTGCCCATTCCAGCTTTGTTGATATAGCCACCTTGCAGTTAAATTAGAATCCAGCAATTTTGTAGTCAGCACAGGTTGATAGGTGCCAAAAATACCTTTCATTATCCGAATACATTTCAGATACGTGTTTTTTCACTTTGGCGCAGTACAGCTTTGTTGATAGAGCTACTTTGCAGTTAAATGTGAATACAGCAATTTTGTAGTCACCACAGGTGAATTGAAAGGTGCCAAAATACCTTTTATTATCCGAAGACATTTCAGATACGTGTTTTTTCACTTTGGCGCACTACAGCTTTGTTCATTGAGCCACCTTGCACTTAAATGTGAATACAGCAATTTTGTAGTCACCACAGGTGAATTGAAAGGTGCCAAAAATACCTTTTATTATCCGAATACATTTCAGATACGTGTTTTTTCACTTTGGCGCAGTACAGCTTTGTTGATAGAGCTACTTTGCAGTTAAATTTGAATCCAGCAACTTTGTAGTCACCACAGGTTGATAGGTGCCAAAAAATACCTTTTATTATCAGTATACATTTCAGATACGTTTTTTTTTCACTTTGGCGCAGGCCAGCTGTGTTGATAGAGCCACCTTGCAGTAAAATTTGAATCCAGCAACTTTGTAGTCACCACAGGTGTACTGATAGGTGCCAAAAATACCTTTAATATCCGTATACATTTCAGACAGGTGTTTTTTTCACTTTTGGTCAGTCAAGCTTTGTGATAGATCAATTTGGCAGTTAAATTTGAATACAGCAATTTTGTAGTCACCACAGGTGAATTGATAGGTGCCACAAAATACCTTATACTATCCCGTATACATTTCAGACAGGTGTTTTTTTTAACTTTTGGTCAGTCAAGCTTTGTTCATAGATCTACTTTGCAGTTAAATTTGAATACAGCAATTATGTAGTCACCACAGGTGAAGTGAAAGGTGCCAAAAAAAACCTTATAATAACCGTATACATTTCAGATAGGTGTTTCAGATAGGTGTAAGTCTGGCCCTGGCAGCTGGACCTCCGTTTTAACAGATGGCTGACGGCAGCACTGGCTCTCACCGTTAGGGGCAATCAGGAGAGCTTCAAATTTCTCTAAAAAATCTGATTTTGAAAAAGGTGATTTCTGTGAGGTTAAGTAGTGTCAAAAAGGGTTCTAGGGTTGGACACAAATTGCACAATTTGAGGCTTAAAATTTTCTGGTGCTGGAGTCACTATGGGGTCGCATCATTTGATCTCCAGGGAGTCTGTCCCTAATCAATTGAAGAAGGATTTGGGGAAAAATGAAACCATTGAATTGATTGGCTGAATCAGTCTCAGAAGCCAGGATGGGCAAATGTCTTCTCAACTAAGAAGTGTTTTTGGGGGTGTATTAGGACATTGTATTACTTTATGGGAGTTTTGAGCGATTTT